>PVJO010002266.1:64774-148274 GCA_004026905.1 Hystrix cristata | reverse complement strand
ATGAGTGAGCACCACATACTGAATGTTTGCTGTGTAACAGCTAGATGCTTTGCATGTATTTTGTCATTGACTTTTCACATGTTGATGTAATTAGGAAGGTGATTGTTTAAAAAAAAAAAAAAGGAAGGTGATTGTGCCCTGGGTCAGTGCCCTCATGAACAGTATTAACGCTCCTATAAAAGTGGCCCAAGAACGACCGCATATCTCTTCTACCTTTTGAGGACACAACTAAAGAGTGCTATATATGAACTGGAAGTTGGTCCTTGCCAAAAACAGTATCTGTCAACAACCTGATCTGGGACTTTCCAGCTCCCGGAACTACAAAAAAAATAAATCACTATTGCTTATATGATACTTAATTTATGATATTTCATTATAACAGTGTAAATTGTTTAAGACAATTGTGTATGAATGTCAGAGACCTAAAAGGTGTATGACTGTCTGGAAACACTGGTTCTTGATCAGACTATCTAGTGAGTTATATTTCCATGGAACATTTGAACCAATGGTTACTATTCTATTCTAAAGATAGAACTCATTATAAAGACTTTGGTAAACCTTCTTAAAGTTCACCATGAAATTCGAAGGTCTCCTTTCCTAATAAATATGAATGTAGTAACAGCTTTTGAAAAAATCTAATGTCCTATGTATTTTAGAAGTTGATAAAATTAGCAAAGTCGTGTATTTTACTGAATTGAATACCGTAACGGTGAACAAGCAAATGGGAGCACTAAACAGAAGGTAATCATGAAGCAGGTATAAAAGAGTGATTTAGTACTGAGTGAGGGAAACTGAATTATTTCTGCTACCACATTTACAACATTTTTATGCACACTGATAGTGAATTTTAGAATACTTTTCAAGCATCTTTATCAGGTTATTTTGGCTCTGAAGGTCACACATTCCAGCCTCAGTTACTTAACTACAGTTTGCACATGTGCACTTGTAATGACCAACAAAATTCTACTGACACCAACAGTCTCAAAAACAAATTTCTCAAACAATCAATAAACCCCATTTTCTCACTATCAACATTCTTATCAGTTATTAAAATTTCTTTTTCATCAATCCATCATGAGAGCCAGCAAATATTATAATTAATTATTATTTATTTTTTAGTACATTTGCAACACGTGTTTACACTCTTTGTGTGGAGTTAGTACATGTACCTAACACATCTTAATCCTTTTTTCGTCCCCTTTCCCTCCCGCTCCCACCATCTCTTGGCCCTCTTCCCATTTGAGAAAGATCTATTTCCCTATTTCTTATTATCTATTACTTATTTTGCTCTTTACGGTTTGGGTTTCTCATATGAAAAATACCATATGTTATTTAAGCTTGTGTGTCTGATTTATTTCAGTTAATACTATGGTCTCAAGGTGCATTCATTTTCCTACAAATGACTTGTTTATCTATCTCTATGGCAGAGTACTACTCCATTGTATGTAAATACCACATTTTCTTTATCCATTCTTATGTTGATGGACATATAGGCCACTTCCAAAATTTAGCTATTATGAATTGTGCTGCTATATGTATGGATTGATTTATAGTCTGCTGAGTCCATTTATAGAAAGTTTTATTTCTTAGGAAATTGTCTGAATCACCCAGAATTATTTGAAAAAGCATCTTTAAGTGCCCATTTTCATCTATGAATTTTGCTTAAACCCATGAGATAATGATTCATGACATGAAGGCAGCTCTACCAGAACAAGGAAAACTCATATAATCGTAATAAAGGGGAATGATTTAATTATTCATGCACTTCTAAAGAGCATGACTTTGGGGAAATGATTATTTATTTACTGAATATTTGCAGACATTGTGTGACAGAATTAAGTTCACAAAAACTACAGATTAGCAAAAGCAATTATTTTCTTTACAGAAATGTTACAATATGTAAGTTTTTGCTACTGATTGAGGATAAATTATTCCTGAAAACTATGCAAAATTATGAAGAAAATTAATATCAGATATATTTTGTCATCACAAGTAGTCAAACTCATCACAGGGACTCATCTAATGCATAGCTTAAGGTCCCCCTACTTAGAATGATGAGACCCTTGTAAGAGCACCTTGTCTGTGTAAGCTGCACACTTGTGAACCATCCAAGTGCCCTTCAGGATGATGAGTTTTTGATTAGCCCTTTCAATTAGTGTTTATTTTCTTAAGTAGAATACTCACAACAGTTTCAAAGCTCTAGAATATCCTTTAATCACTGCCTTTAAATTAAGAGGAATAGATTTTTTTAAAACTGGTTTCTTGCTGCTTTGGCCAAAAGATCAAGTATGAATACAATTTAAATATGAAAGCTAGCATCCAGTAAGTGAAGACCGACTTTAAACTAAAGGTGTAAACTCACTATAACGCCATTGAATAAAAGCTATTACTATGCATCCAGACCTTCTGACATAGTGTTAATTTATAGTTGTACTTTTCCATCATTGGAAAGAGGGAAACAATTACTTTCTTGAGAAAGTAGCACAAAGATACCCAATCCTATATATTTTTCCCCAAGATATCCTAAAATTTTATGTACCTAGTTTTATTTGTAAATGTCCCACAAAATTATATATTTTAAAAGTCACTCTAAGAAGTCTATAAAGAACACTACTTAAGGAAATTCGAATACAAACTATATATTAGGTAATATTATACCATCGATATAAAAATTCTTGAGCATAATAATATAACACTGTTAGGAAAATGTTTATGTATTTATGAAATAAAGACAAAGCATTAAGGGGTAAAAATCTGCAATTAGCTTTCAACAAATTATAAATATATAAATTGATATATACATATATGTGTTTTATATACATAGATGGATGATGGAAAATACAGTGTAATGTTAATAATGAATCTGCAGCTACACACGCTGGTACTGCCTATAGTCCCAGCTATTCAAAAGGCCAAGGCAGAAAGATCACTTTGAGCCTAGGAGTTCAAGACCAGCCTGAGCAAACAGTGAACCCCCCACCTCAAAATAAATAAATACATGAACTTTTAAAAAATAATTAGTGACTGTAGACGAAGTTATCAAGAGTATTCATTGTATTATTCTTCCAGCATTTTCCCACAGGCTTGAGTTTATTCAAATTTAAACGTGTAGGAAAAGTCACTCTGCCCATATATACCATAATTATCTTCTCCGACTTTCAGAAATCACTTATTATTTATTGACAAAAAGACAGCTTCTGACTAAGTGGTCATTTTACAGAAGCATTTTACAGAAGCAGGAAAATGTAAATGAAGCTAGTGATGATGGGCAAGAAATTCAGGGCAGATGCAAGAACTAAGAGGTCAAAAAGAACCTGAAAAAAATCAGTGGTAACATTTCTTCTTTTGCTGTCAACCAAGTTGAACAAGGTTTCTTGTCATTCACAGGCTTTCATCTCTGTAGCCGCATATTCCAATCTGTGCAGCCCTTGGGGATCAGATTTTCTGCTGTGTACTCTACCCTTCTGATAAAAGGAAAGTACCCTGGACACCTCATAATGCATGTGAGATAGTGAATTATATCTTCTGATTGTCTTAATTAACATTCCTGGCCACAATTGAAGTCCCTCTAATGCCATTGGCAGAGGTAGCTCAACTTCAGCATCTAGGTCTCAGTCTTTTCCAAGTAGAGAAATTTTGCCAAAAATTGGGGTAGCAAATCAGCACTAAGTCAACTTCTATTGCTTTTGCTCTGTTTGAGGCTACAGTCCTAGTAATTCACCTCCTGAATTATTTGTGATCCCAAGTTCTCACATTAACCTCTAGTTGTAAAGTCTGGGTCTGTGTCTCACCACAACTCTCCTTATCCACCATGCCTGCATACCTACTACCAACCCTGGTCCCAATGATATCTCTACTCCTCCAGGAATTAGACACTTACTCTACACCTTTGTTGTCAAGACTAAATTTTTACTTCCTTCTTGTAAGCTGTCCATCAACCGTTCTTACCTAGTCAACTATTTTCTGACAGTTCCATATGCTAAGATTTCTCACTCATAAGAACAGGTCACCTCCAGTAGCCTCTGCCTGCTCTAATCTGCTGGTTGTAACATGTTTTTATGTCCCACTGTCTTTCATTGTTTCTAGAATTATCTCACACCTTGCCTTAGTCAGGTGATTCCATTCTATTTTTTATATAACTTATTCTGGCCTCTCCAATTACTACCTGAATTCAAATTTGAAAGTATCTAAAATCGTCAATATCATTCATTCATTTACATAGCAAATATTTATTAAATATGATCTTCTTAAACTGCAGTAGACATGAGCACTGATAAGAGTTTTTAATTTTCTGGTATTTCAAGAATGAACCATGGATACTCTGGAATGAGAAAGAAAGATTGTCACAACCATAATATGGACTTGATCCTAATGCAGAAACATTATATCACAGATTACTACTCAGAGATATTCACAAAGACTTTCTGTGTTTCTAGGTATAGTGTTAAAACTGTCACATTCACTGGTAGATACATCACGACAATAATGGTAATGAGTGATTAAAAAGGTATCTCAAGCATCGTGAGACTTACTATGAAGATTAAGGTTAAGAGTTACCTAGAGTTACATCCTATGTCATTTTTTGGGTTCATTTATGACTGCCAAGAGATGTATATTTTTTCAACACCACCCAAATTCAAAACGTCATTTTTTCAACACCACCCAAATTCAAAACAGCCTAAAGAAATATCGTCATAGCAAAATCTAAAGTCCTAAGTCTCTATACCCCACACGGGACAAAGAATCATAGCATTGATTCTTCAGTCTCATAGGACACTCAGGTTATGTGGCTTGAGTTACTACATTTATAATAAATTATGGATAAGAGAAAGAAAGCCTCCGTCAAAGGAGAGTCCCTTTTAATCAACAATATTATACACACACGATTGAAACTTTAGGCTACCCTCTATGGAATTGTCTTGGTTTTAAAAAGTTCCAAGTCTCCCACGTTGCAATAGGCTTCCTCAAAATTCATATGTTGAAATTCTAACTCCTGATGTGATGGTATTAGGTGATATAACTTTAGGGAGTTAATTAGGCCACTAAGGTGTCTTCATGAGTGGGATTAGCCATTACAAAAGGGATCCAGAAAACTCTCTTGCTGTCTTTCTATTATATAAGGAAAAATAAGATAGGAGTCTGCAAAGAGAGCCCTCTCCAGAACTCACCCATGCTGGCAGCCTGATCTCTAATTTCCATCCTCCACAACTGAAAAATAAATTCCATCATTTATAAACCACTCAGTTTAAGATATTTTTTTAAGCCAGGTCTTACTTATGTACTTCTGACTAGCCTTGAAATCACTATGTAGCCCAGGCTGGTCTTAAATTCACAGGGATCCTCCTGCACCAGCATCCCAAGTACTGGGATTACAAGCACACACCTCCATGCATAGCTGAAATACATTGTTATGGTAGCCCAAACAGATGAAGACAAATGGGTTCAGCTTACTTTCCCAACTGACACAGCCTACCTAGAAGATATAGATGTACTGTGATCCCTCTGTATGAAGGTTAGTAAATGCTCTTAATGCCAGACAAGTTTATAACAAAAAATAAACTCCACTAGGCTTGGAAACTAGTGAACATTTCTTCATTGTGTGTTACTCCATCTGGTGACCTTAAGATAGAAGCTTGATTCTAGTATTAAGCTTCTATCTTTCAGTGGTTAGAACTCAGGGAGTAAGTAGATCCAAGAACACCCACCTACTGCCAGATAGTTATAGTAGGACTCATTCGGTCATTCATTTATTTAGTCAACAAAAGTCCCTCATTTATTTAAATATTTACTAATGTAAACATTGTGCTGATGTCCAAGGATATACTAGCAAACAAAGAAAACCTCTCAAAAATTGCATTTTTCTGTTCTCCTGAAGCTTACATGCTAGTGAGGAAGACTTACAATTATCAAAGAATCAAAGAAATAAGTATATAATTACCCTGTGTTTTGGGATAAAAAGAAGGAAACATACGGGATGAGAAAGCATCGAGCAGGCAGGACCCCAGAATGCTTTCCCTGCCCCTAGGAACCCTGCACCCTGCTGTAAAATTCTCATCCTTCAAGTCTGGACAGAACACACAAATATATGACTCTCCCATGATTAGATTTTTAATGAATTTGATTTTGAATTAATCAAAAGAGAGATTATCTTTGTTCTTTCTAGATGGGTCTGGCCTAAGTGGAAGAGCCTTAATAAAGTAAGGTTAAACACCTGAAAGATGCATTGTTGCTGGCCTTGAAGAAAGGGAACAGCCACGTTACGATCTTTCCATGGGAGTCACACAGCAAAGAACTGTGTAAAGCCAGAAAGTACCTGGTCTACAGCTAGCAAGAGAAAGGGGGCTGCTGTTATGTAACCTCAGGGAAATGAAATTTTCCAACAGCCAGTGATCCTATAAAAGGACTCTGAACCTACAATGAGTCATCAGCCCAGCCAACCCCTTGATTGTAGCCTTGTGAGACCCAAGCAGACCTATGGATAAGCCATGTGCAGACTCCTAATCCAAAGTAAGTACAATTTATGTTTTCTTACCACAATAAACTTATGTTTATTAAAAATTTGTGGTAATTTGTTTTCCAACAATAGAAAGCTAACACAAGCATAGAAAATAGAGTTGACCTAGTCAAGGAAGATTTGTGTAGGAAAGAGATGTTTGAACTGAGTTTAGAGAAATAAATTGGATTTAATCAGAAAAAAAAGAATAGGAAGTAGGAGAATCAGACAGAAAATTTAGTTTTAGAATTATTATAGGGCTTGGCGCTAAAGGAAGTATGGCAAACACTAGAAATGCAAAGATAGATCTCAGGTGGTAAAGAAAAAAGAAAATAATAGAAAATGGGGATGGAAATTAGGACAAATAAAAAGTTTGAAGACCATATAAAGGAGTTAAGATTTTATTCCTAGCGATCACAATTTGTGGTATCTCCACCCTGTACCATGTTATCAGAAGATACAGTATTTCTTTTACCACAAGTTTTCATGCAAGAGGTCTCCATTTTCCAAGGATCTCTGATGAAAATTCTGCTACTAAAAAAAAAAAAAAAAAAAAAAAAGGATTCATCTTAATGTTCCTGAAATTCTTTACGGGACATGCAAGGGAATGGTCTGTCTTCGAGGCTGTTTCGGAGATTTTACGCTCCTTGGTTTCTCCCCTGCATGAAGCTTCAAAATGATCTGACAGTTATAAACTGGGGCGGAGGGGTGTTGACAGTGGTGGGGAATAGAAAGTGGAAAAGAAGAAACTCTCCACACATCAAAAGTGTAACATATAAGAATGAATAGAATAATTTCTATTCTCTAACTTTCCCAAAATTTCCTCCTGCGGGAATGGGTTCTATGTGTGAGGAATTCAGAATGTGAAAGAATTTCCCGAGAGTGAACAGGTTTCTATAACTTACCATATGATACCTTTTTGAATTAAGAGTTTGCAAAGGAAGTTTTCAAATATTTCTTTGGCTACTCTTTCACTAGATATGAAAAGATTATATAAAAGATTCATATGAAAGATTATATAAAAGATAAAAGATTTTATGCCACATAAAATACATCTTCTTTATTTTCATACTCTTCCATTTTGAAATTTAAATGTCAAATTAAATCAACTTTTACATTCAAATATTTTTAAGAAATCCACACCAAACTCAACTTCATCAAATCAAAGAAACTGCTAAAGTTAATATCTAAAAAGCAAGTAATGGACTGGGGATTTAGCCCAGTGATTAGAGTGCTTGCCTTGCAAGCACAAGGCCCTGAGTTCAATCCCCAGCACCACAAAAAAAAAAAAAATAAATAAATAAATAAATAAAAAGCAAGTATTTCTCAAGTTTCCACTGTCTACAAGAGAAAATTTCATTCTTAAACACTTTTAAAAGGTGACTGATAAAGTATAACACAAATTACATAAGTTATGGTTCACTAGATTTGACAATTCCACAATTTATAGAAATTTAATCAATCTTTCAGGGATTGCCGATACATAGCAGTGGGAGGTAGTTTTGATCTTTCATGGAGAGGTAAGCAAGATGAGATACTGGACTGTATATTTCAATGGGATTGTTGGATTATGTACAATTGCCTTTTTCAGAATCTCTGGCCGAATTAGAGCCCTCCTATTTGGTAATTAGTTCTGTTTTACATATAAAAAGCAAAAGGCACATTTTATATATTTTAATCAAAAATTTACCTTTATTTAAACCTAAATATTTTCTCCTTCTACCTGAGAAAGGATAGAGAATCAGCAAAAGAGATCACATGCAAAGCTACACAGAACACATTAAAATTATCCTTCTGATATTCCGTACATTCTTCCCTCATGTCCTGGTTAACAGTGGTTGTCATAATTGTTAGTAACACTCCATACAATCAGGAAATGGTTTTATTAGCTAAAATTGTTCAAATATATAATTGCTGTTTTCTGTTTTCAGAAAACTTCACAAACAATATCCATTAAGCTAAGTACTGAGGGTCAAGCTCATTTGTATATAGACTGGCCCATGTATAAATTGACAGAACTTATATTTTTTTTAATTTTTGTGTTTTAAAAAGTGTGATGTCCATTTACATACAAATGACTCTAGTTTATCCTTCTTTATGGCAGTGTAGTACTCCACTGTGTAGAAAAATCACATCTTCTTTAGCCATTCATTAGTTGTTGGGCATTTAGGTTGCTTTCAAGATTTAGCTATTACAAATTGTGCTGCTATGAACATGGTTGTGCATAGATCACTATGGTATGATACTTTTAATTCTTCTGGGAAGATACCAAGCAGAGGAATAGCTGGGTCAAATGGAACCTCTAGTTGTAGTTTTCTAAGGAATCTCCACACTGATTTCCACAGTGGTTGGACCAGTCTACATTCCCACTAACAATAGAGGAAGTGGCTGTTCCTTGAGAACATACTATTAAGTGAAATAAATCAGACACTTATCAGTACACATCAAATTGTTTCTCTGATATGAGAAACCGTAAGTGTAAATAAGGACAAAGGGGTATAATAGATATTATACATATATATATAAAAAGATAGTATTCAAAAAAGAGGAGAACTAGATAGGGAAAAGGGGGATAAAGAAGGAAGGTTAAAAGGAAGGTAAGATGAAAGGGAAAAAAATGGAAAAGTGTAAATAAACTTTTTGCAAATAGAAAGGGGTAGGTGAATGGAAGGGATGGGAGGGGAAGAGGGGGGAAAACCAAGATACATCTTATACAGGTACAAAATAACCATGTTGAATATGATCATTATGTATACAATGTACCAATACATGTTCTTGGTAAAAAATAAAAATAAAAAAATAAAAAAAAGTGTGATGTCAAACTCAATAAAATTTTTCTGTAGTTGAACATAAATATTTACTCTTTAATATTGAAATTTAACTCAATAATTGCATGTTTTCTATACAGTTACATAGGAAACTTTTGAGTGTAATATTTCAAATTCACCGGAAATACTGCATAGTCAAAGATCGGTTCCTCATGTGAGTTTTAACATATTCCCTTATTTATCTTTTCATTGCAATTTGAATACTACATAAGTGGGAAAAAACCTACTAGTGTTCTTGAGCAACCTATTAAATACTGAACCGAAATTTAAACCATGAAAAACAAAAGGTATATGATTTGATCACCTGAGTTCTGATTCTTTCATGTGTTCCAGTTTTGCAGTTGGAGAACTGCTACTTGAGTGGCTTAAAGGCATTACCCACAGAGTTCCAAAATATTTGAGAAGATAGAGCATGAAGTTAATTAATGTTCCTTTAATAACAAGAAAAGTTAAATAAAACTTTGAAATTACACCTATAACAACAGCATGATCATCCTACTAACCTCCTTAACTTTATATTTACTTTACAACCATAGAGTAACTTTTAAAATATGAACAGTTTTGCCTAACTATAGCAGAATTTGTTGTTCAGAGCCTGTAAAATACATATCCATATCAATCTTTACCCACAACCTTTCCTTGAGAATATAATCTGGTAACAGATTCAGAGAAAAAGGAAACTTGAATTCTAGTTCAAGTTCTACTCAGAATCTACATATATCACTTTTATAAAATTTCTGTTGGTTCCAAGGAAAAATTTATTCTCTCTTTAGTTCCTAAAATTATAAAGAAATAGAAACTGCTTCAATACACTTGAGACACCAAGAGTTCATAGGCAAAACATAAAATATGCAAACTATGAGATATACATACTAGGGATTACTCCTGGTTGATGTGGTCATGCCCTGTAGAAAACCAACCAAGATTTTAGAAATGGTTCTTCACTTAATTTGGTCCCTCTAGTTGTATTATTAGCACACAGACTCCAGTGCAAGAGCATTCTTGACACTAATGACAGATTTCAGCAGAAAAGACCTAATATTTCAGAGCATTTCCATACGAACACTACAGTCATACAGAGGACACACACTCATAGGTTAATCATTCTGAGAAAGCCATTAGTAGTCATATAATTTTATTTAATTTTAATTATTTTCTTCTTCTTATAAAACTAGTACATTCTCAGTCAACATTATAAAACATTCATTATGTTTTATAAAAAAATCATAAATTCAAACATTATAAAAATGTGCCTTTAGTAAATCAAAATAATCCTCTACTTTTGTACCCTCAGAGCTGAGACATAGCAGTATTAAGTAAAAGGATATTTGGTTACAAATTAGGAAATCTAGAGCTTTAGCGCTGATTTGTTTTGCTTCATTCATTTGATACATATTTTTCAGTGTCTTCTCTGAGCCAGAGACTGAGAGAAAACAGAAATAGAAAGAAAAATGTAAAATCTCTAATATCAGGATTGTAATTAAGGAGAAGGAAAGTAAATACATAGTTATAAAATACCTACATGCTTTAGTATGGGACTCTAAAAGGTGATGTTAGCCCAAAATAGAAGAGGAAACTATCTTCATTCTGGGGTTATGGGGTGGGGACAGGTATAGTGTGTTCAAGAAATAGTAGTTTTCAATAATTGCAAATAAATTTATTGGGCAAGTCATCTGCATACAGAGCAGAGAAATATTTTATGTATTATTATGGAAAAGTATAAAAAGGACATATAACTAGAGAATTTAACCTACACTGAGGGCTGGAAAAGCCCCCTCTGGAAAAGTGACATTTCATCTGAGATCAGGGGAATGAGAAAGAGTTACTCAAGAGAAAGGGTGGGAACAAATCTAAACATATATACAAGCACTAAGAAAGAAAGTATTTGGGAGGAACAGAAGAACTGGAACATGAGAATGAAGAGCAAGAAGTGGAGAGGTGCCTGGTGAGTTGGTGAGGGCAGTAGAGCCTGGAGCAGATGGAACTATACTGAGAGCAATGAGAAGTGATTTAAAGATGTAAGTAGAGACTGGTGTACCTGATTGGTGTTTTTAGAAATGTCACTCTTGATGGAGAGAGGGGAATGAACAGAAGCAACATGACAAGTTATTGTAGTAGTCAGGCAAGAAGTCAGTGAGGATGGGGGCTTAGATTGGTTCTACATCAATATGCCAAAAATCAATTTATTCCTGGGAGCAATTCACCTGAATATTCATTTGCCACTTTGCTAAATTTATCACATTTATTAATTAACTTCTGAGAGAATGCCTTTTTTAAGAATTCATTGACTCAGCAACTGAAATGTCTGGACCCTTTCACAAGGGTCTAGAAAACTGTTATTGAGCAGCCACTGGAGCACCTTCTTTCACTCATAAGGAACTTATCTGCAATTTAACTTGGCACAGGTGCCATTTTAAGAACACAAACTTTAGTCACAAGTAATTGAATATCCATCACAATGCCCTGGCATACTTAGGAACCAGCATAAACTTGGAAGTTCAATAACTGTCTTCGTTAGCAACTTGGAGACAAAATATTATTTCTCTCACATGATTTCATGGCCTTGGTGGCTTAGTAGTGGTTCTAATATGAATGATACTGAATAGAACAGGGTAGAAAGATAGCACATTGTGGACCTGCAGACTAAATATCATCTCATTATTAGAGAAGTTTACCCGATCTTCCAATGAAAACCACCTACCCGTCCCAAAAGACAGAAAGGAGAAAAAAAGAAAAAAGAGAGAGAGAAAGAAAGATCAGTTAAAATACTCTACCCCGCAGGGGCTC
Source organism: Hystrix cristata (assembly GCA_004026905.1). NCBI lineage: Eukaryota > Metazoa > Chordata > Mammalia > Rodentia > Hystricidae > Hystrix > Hystrix cristata. The sequence goes on along the minus strand of PVJO010002266.1, from coordinate 136,166 downwards.
AAAGGCGCTCACAGGATGGTTAATTCACTACATTTCTATGGCTTGAGACAGTTTTCTTTGGGGAAGAAAACACAAAATTAATATACAAGTTAGTAAATAAGCTGTTTAAATTCACAGCACAGAGCTGAATGCAGATTAACGATATTTCAAATACCCTATGGTGGTGATTATGACTATGAATAATGAGAGGGAAAAATGTTTGGATAAATTTCATAAATTTTCTCAACCTGGTATACAAGCATTAACTATTAAAATCACACACCTTGATTAAAAAAATCCAAAAGAACAGTTTCAGTAGATTTTTGTTCACTTTTCAGCACAAGACTGGATTTTTATGAAATTAATTTGCACTATATTTACAACAAAAACCAGACTTAAAATGGAAAAATAAAACCAAATTAAAACACTGAGCCATTGCCTTTGTTTTCAAGGAAGACAGAAGATAAATTCATCACAGGGTTAGACACTCTGATATACTGAAAAATTAATATTGGCAGGCTTTAATTTATTTACACTTTTAATAATGTAATTAAAGAAACTCAGTAAACGCATAACAGACAAAGACAAGAATTAAAAGTTACATTCCACCAATGAAGTCTCTTTTAGGAAGTATCAAAGAAAGAAAGAAATTATGAAGGTCCAATTTTGCTTCCACTGATGCCATATTCTGAGCTCTTTGAGAACCAGGCCACTAGTATTCATAATTTGGGGGTGTGTTTCACAGTCAAGCACTTCAAATTCCCTCTTTCCCACTGCTGAGAAAATATGGCTAATAAGGGCATTTACCTATCCCTGGCAGTGTATCAAGGCCTTGCTCATTTGTACTTCTCTTGCTTCTCCAAAGCACCCTGTAGAACATTAGTCATATGGCAGATGGTTAAGGAAAATGTGTTGTCTCCACTACTAAACCCTACAAGGTAGGGTTCTCAACGTAAGAGTTTATTTTAATAACAATAGCCAACATTTGTTCCTGATACACTAAAGCAAGTAAAAATTTTCCTGAATGGTTAAATGACTCTAAATTCTAGAAAAGTCTGATTTTGTTATGAAAGATATCTGATGATATCTTCTCATGGTATCTCTGCTCCACTCCAATTAATATGAAAAAGAAGGTATGGTGCAATAAAATAGAATAAAAAGCAAAATGTTGATATACTACCTGTTGTAGGGCAAACATTTATGTGCTTTCTTCATAATCTTCCTTTTAAATGGCAGCAAAATATTTCATTATTGAAACTAATCTGAACATTTTGAGTTCTTTCCTACTTTGAAAGAAACACCGGACGAAGACAGAAAGGTAATGAATACTAAAAGTGTTAAAAGAAAATGATGTTTATAGTAACTATAGCTCAGGACCAAACTCTACTTCAAAGGGAATAACTGCTGATTTTGGCCTGACAACTCATGTTATGATGAGATAATTTTCAGCTCTATTTCTCAGCATCTTTATGTATGAAATAAGGAGGTTTACCTGGATAATCATTAAGATCCATTCTAACCCTGACCTTCTATGAAAACTCAACATTTTAAAACTACTGTTTCCTTCACATCTGTACATTTTGTCAATGTTCTGGTCAATATTAAATCTATGGTTTGAGTTTAGCATTTACAATCAAGATACCAATATTCATTATTACTCATATAAGTATATATGGATCATGACACTGTTTAGGCAATCTTTGTGAAAGCAGCCAGTAACAGGGAGTTATGACTGACCAGAGACAATATTGAACCTAAAATACTGCGAACATATTAGGATATCAAAGAACAATGCATTTTTCTTATTCAGTATATCCCTAGGCTTTTCTAATTATCTTCAAAGCACTAAAATAGGTCTAACAAATGGATAAGGCACAGAATTGTGTGATTTGTTGCAAGGATTCATGAAATAACAAAATAACTTCACTATAGGTAGCTATGTATGAAATACAGTAACGTAACTACATGAAGCACAAAAATCTTTAGACATCTGCCAATAGGACTATTTGAAATTGAATCCATATGAATAAAAATCACTTTCTGCAAAAATGGATAATAAATAAAGATAACACAAGGCATGAGTCTACCCTAAACAGTACAGTGCACTCAAATGATATATATTTTTCTTTGCAGAAATAAAAATAATTACTACCCTGAGAATTTACTACAATAACTGTGATAAATATTTATGATGAGTTTTCGTTACAGAAGCCAGAAAGCTAAAACTATATTACCTCATTTTATTCTATATAGAAGTCTGGATGTGGTTTAGGTATAGTTAGATAACCCTGCATGTTACTTAAAATCAGCACTAGTTTAAGTGGGAGAGAATCTCTGATGACTTCATTTGTTCTGGGTCAGCTCAAGTAGGTGTGATATGCTCTGAAGGCTAGAGTTCTGATAGTAGCTTCTTGATTCCTCAGCCTCGTTATTGTAACAATCTGTGACTTCCACAGCAAAACTGTTCTACAACATTGTTTTGGGAGTCTCTCTGAAGGCCTGATCACTCTCTTGATTCCTGACACTTTATAAGTAGCTAATTCCCAACATTCCCAACATTTTATAAGTAGCTAATTTTTAAAAATTCTATTTCTTTTTATTTAAAACAGCTGACTTAGTTTCTGTTATCAGCAAATAAATCTAAGGCAAATATATAATTTATCAGTGCTAACCATAGATGAATACTCAAAAGTAAGAATCTCAAGTTTATCCTTCTTATTGGAAAGTGGATGCACCTGGAGACCATAATGCTAAGTGAAATGAATCAGACACACAGTTTAAATATCATATGCTTTCTCTTCCATGAGAACCCCAAAATATAAGTAATGAACAAAATAAGAGATAAATAAGAGGAAGTAGGGAGATAGATCTTTTTCTAGTAGAAACAGGGTCAAGAGATGGAGGGAGTGGATGGGAAGGTGATGAAAAATCGAGATGTACTGCGTACATGTACCAACTCCACCCAAAGAATGTAATCATTGTGTACTGCAAACATGTATAATTAAAAAAATGAAAACTGAAAAAAAAATCCAAAAGGACTTTTACCTCCTAGAGGCTAGACAAACCAGTCTATTAACACTTGAAAAAAAAGTGAGTATCTGAGTTTTCTTAAAAGAAATGAGGACCTGATTGCCATAATGGGTTAAATATCAGTAGAACATGAGCACCAGTTGTAAAATAGTTAATTAATTACTACCTAAGGTCACTTGGAATGTAGTGCTTATTAAAGACACATCTAGGAAATGAGCGGTGGTTTCAAAAACACAATATGATAAGCAGAACACAAGGATAATCAGGTAGATTATTGACTTATAGTACTATGCTCTAACATTTTTTTTAAGCCATAAGCAGAGAACATAAAGTTTCCCTGGCTGACTTAAAAGAATCATTATGGTCATAAAACCAATTAGCTAAAAACCAAAAGAAGAATTTGATCCTTTAGTTACTGAAACAAAGCCTTACATTTCTTATGTGAAAAACTAGAAACACTACTAGGAAACAGTAAACACCTTAAAAATTTAAAGATGACAACTGGGATCATTCATACATCTTTGGATATACAACTTTCAATCCCTTAAAACAAACAGAGAGATGGAAATTCTTAAGGAAAAGATAGGTGTTACATGCATATTTGTAATTGTATCATATATGAGAGATGGAGCAGATGTTTCTAAAAGCATATATTTTGTCATTTACAAGACAAACTCTGATAACATTTACCACTGCTCTCTTTTGGGAAGGATAAATACTGTGGAGAATTTGGCTCATTCCCTTCTCAAATAGGTTATCCTACCTTCACTGAACTATCTCCAGTCATGGAAATCTCAGCAATTACCAAGGTGACCCATTTCATGAGCAGCACTTAAAATTAATAAAGTTTCAAGCTGATGCCAAAGCATAACACCTGAATATTCAACCCATCTAGTCAAGTTTTACCATCTGAGTGATAGAGATCAAGTCATGCTATTCTCATATTTACCAAGGTTTTAAAAACTGAATGGCAATTGTAATGTCTTATCTTTTCCAGATTAAACATCCCCAACTCCGTCTACTGCTCCTGCTATGGCATCCTATTTGTTATTGAATATCCCTTGGTTCAGTGTTGCCCAAATGCAGGACTAGTTTTTGTTTTTTTTTTTTAATACGAACTTCTAGGTCCCACCTACAGATTATGATCCATTAATTCTAACTACATCAAAACTCTAGGTGAAGGAATTATAGCTAGCACAGACAAAAGAATCATTATCTCTCTGATTTCAAATACCATGATATTTGACAGAGCTTAGGGTTGTACCATAATTATTAGTATTAACCATTTTAGTACACAAGCAATTAAAAATCTCTAGGGATTTATACCATCTTTCTATTCCTGTCTGTTAGACAATTATATCCAGGCACATTGCTGACAAGTGATCACTATCATTGGTCTTTTTATAATCTTTGTCTAAACTACTGGTATTTTAATTTTAGATTTTTAAAATCAAGAAGTGTCCATTTAGTAAAGTAGACATTCAAGAGCATTCTAGTAATTGATGCCATTATGACTATATGCACAGTTCCAATATGGGAAATAATAATGTTTATTTATTTCCCACTTGCTTATCTTTTCCTCACGATTTTAAATTATGGTTTAAATTTATCAATATCAAAAAAAAATTCTAGCAGTAGCTCTATCACTCCTTTACCAATAACTATTTAATTAACACTTGAAGTAGTTTTAGGCGCTCATATTTAGTATTAGTTTTCCAAAGGTAAAAATTTCTCATATATTTTAGTAAATCTCCACAACATTAGGTTTTGTATTTTTACAAATTTTAGTCAATCAATAACTAAATTATTTGAAAGAAGTTAGTAACATCTTCTACTGTACTATTTTCAAACCATAACTTGTTTTTTCAAAAAACTTTATTAAATGTTTATTAGATGCCAGGTGCTATACTAAGACACTGGGGAAAAGCAATGAATATGATCTATGATCTCCTTTTTGGCGCTTAATGTGTACATGGGGACAAAATTGAACAAATAATCATACAGATAAATAGAAAATAACAATAGTGATGGACATTGTAAAGGAAATACAGAATGCCAGATTATAATGGGACCTGATTTACATTAAGATTCTGGGAAGATTTCTCTAAGAATGTCATTTTAGGACACACCTCAATGAGGTGCAGGCTGAAGCCAGGCAAAAGGGGCTAACCAGAAGTAACAGTGTAGTACAAGGCCCCAAAACAATAACAAGCTCAGTCCCTTTGAGGAAATGAAAAAAGGACATGTGCTAAAATGAAAGGAAAATGAATCATGGTAAGACTGGAGACCAGTTAGGTGATGAAGTTATACATGTGCCAGGTACAAATCAAGTTAAAGTGTCTTAGATTTGTCTTAAATATAGGGTATAGTCATTGAAGAACTATATCTGGGAATGCTAAATTTTTTAAATATCACTCACAGCTACTATATGTAAAATATGTTGTCAGGAAATAAGAGGAAATAGAAAATCAAGTTTAGAAACTTTTATAGTATAGTTCACAGGATAAAAAAAGATATTTGATTAAATTACAGTGATGACAATGAATGTTTGAAGAAGTGGGCCTATTCAGAGTACACTGTGGAGTTAATGTCTATAGGAATCACAAGGAAGCTGTATAACTTGACACATTTGCTTTTGTAGGCATTGTCTAAAACCTCAAAAAGATACCTTTGTGCCTGATCATCTCTTTACTTTCTTTCTAGTTGTTCATTTCAGGTAGAAGCAAGGTCTACTTAACTCTACACAACCAGTCCGGCATGATACAACTTTTATCGTCTCTTAAACTCACTTGGCAAACTTCTAACAATACTCTGGTGTTCTTTGTGAATCAGTATTAAACATATTGAAGGAGAGTGTCATAAGGTTTAGACTTTTAAAGCAGTTCAAAGGAACAAACCTGACATTCCCTTTAAATGCCATTTTTTCTTAAAAGTTAATAACAATTCTGAGTCTGGAACGTGAACCTCATCAAATTAACCTCAACATTAAGCTTCCAGTAACCACCAATATCCCTAAACTCAATGAAGCACAGCACTAAATATGCAATGAGAATATAAGAGTATTTTAATACTTTAAATAAGATTTCTATACAAAGCATGCTGGACTTACAAATATACATAATTGGAGAACTGTAAATAAACCTGCTGTAAATAGGGATGGAGGGAATAGAAGGGAGGGTAGGGTAGAGGGGGGAGAACCAAGAGATACCATGTACAGGTACAAAACAAACATGTTAAATGTGACCAATATATGGACAATGTACCAATACATGTTCTTGGTTAAAAAATAATTAAAAATGAAAAATTAAAAAAAAACTAAAAATATCCTCCTACGCAAAAAAAAAGAAAACCAAATATACATAATATGCATGGGATGAGGTTGGAAAATAAAAATAGTTTCAGAGTGTTACTGTATTTAAATATGGGATGTAAAATTGTTTCATCCTAAATTCTATACTCAGAAAAAAAAACATATGGGGAAAAATAGTGTTAAATTTATATAATACCCTTTAACTTTAAAAATCATGCTAACTAATTCTTCTGTCTCCTAGGAATGTCAACTAAAAAAGAAACAATATGAATTATATAGCTGCAGATATTTTTGTCTGTTTTCTCTGCAAGAAAGAGATAAATTTTGAAAAAAGAGGGGGAACTAGTCAAGTGAAGATTCCAACAGGATTTATGTATATAAAGACCATATCTTCTTCATCAACACATACTCCTGTTTCAACCTTGATCATTTTCTTCATGGCCAATAAGCACAAACCTAGTGTAAAATAAAGCAGGAAGAGTATGTGCATATATGAGAGATAAATACAAGCTGCACTCATTTGGGGTGTTTTTATCATTAACTGCTGTTGCATAAACTGAACATACAATGGGCTGTGACACTGGATAAATCATTTGTTTCAACTTGTTATTGATGACATTTCATAACTCATTTGGGGCTCTGCTTTGCCCCGTCACTCGTGAGTTATGAGGCCATCAATCATGACTGGGAATAAATGATTTATTTAAGTCTCCCTATTGTATATTTTAGTACAGTATACAATAAAATACATATTATTGATTTCTAATATGGTGGCATTATATTTATCATGTGTGTTTATAATGCTGTGATTGCTCCAACAACTGAGTATGAAAGTTAAATAATTTGAGAAAAATGCACAAAATAATTTTCAGAATTCCTATTTTTAATTAATACCTTCATCAAAGTCAATTTAACAGTTTCCTTGAATGAAAAATATACTATCTCAAGGAAAGGGAATTGAAACTAAGGCCATGAAGTCATATAAAAGGTCACGATTAGGAAACCAAAGAGGACTAAGAGAGATTACTAGGGCAAATTCCACCCCAAGTAACCCAGTAAGACTCTGAGGAAACACTGTCTCCTTAGGAACATTTTACATCATGTATTATGCTTGAGAAGATCAATAGCTTAATAACAAGCATAACAGAGAAATATTAAAAACGTCCAGCCATTTGTACATAGGAAAGGGGTGGAGTTGGGAGGAGAAAAAAAACAAAAAGAGCTGATTCCTCCCTCAATGAAAGCTTAGTCCTTTTAACTATAATTCAAGTGGAGTTTGCAAAAAATCTACAAGCATTTTTAATTACCATATTAATAGAAAATAAACACTGAAGGATCAAGAAAATGTTGTTGTTGGAATGGAGCTCTTTAAAAGGGGATATGACATTTTAAGAGAGAAGAGCTTGTTTTTGTTCTTGTGGTTGTTGTTTCCTGCATCCTTCCTATTCCATCCAACTGAGTTCCTTTTTTTTTTCTTTTTACTTTTTCCTGATGAACTTAAATCTATGAACATACTTTAAAAATATACATGTAACTGCAAGGAAATGCAAAGAAATTTGAGGCAGGCAATCAAAAACACATTGAAAATCAAACCTAGAATAAGAGCACCAAAAATCCAGGAACTTTCAGCTATTTGCAATTACGAAAGTAATTGCTATTTTAACATGTTTCTCCTGTTCCTAAGAAAGTGGTTCGTAAGCTGAAATTCAAGCAGTTTAAATCACAGCAAAATCTTTTAGAAGCTGATCAAGACTAAATATACAATCAAAGCAACCTATTATCTACATATATTAGTTGATTTTTAAAAAGGTACCTCTCTTAGAATATAAGGTAGAAGATGCTGACCAGCTGTATTATTACCACCAGGGGAAAAAAAATAACCTGAAGTATGAAAAGTTTAGGTCAGCTATAAGGAAAATTTTCTTCTAACAAGAAAGGATTAAATATTTACCTTAAATATTGAGAATAATTACAGAATTTGGAAATTTATAATAGTAGTTTCACTTTTGAGAATGGTATAGTCTTCTATTAATTTAACAACCAAGTGTTGTATTTGAATTTCAAATGATTTCTCACTGTTCCTTTTCCTGCTTAATTTTGTAATGACACTCATTAAACGTATTGTTTTATAGAGCAATGGCATAAGAAAACAAGGTATTTCAAACGTGAGAAGTGGTAGCTTTGGGGATTAGGTTATCTATTCCTTGAGAAAATGCATGAGATAATGTGGTTATTTAAAAATCCTTAGACTGGGCCCCATATTATTTAGAAATATTCTATTTTTTGAATTTTTAGTCTAGATTTTTTCTAGATGCATTCATTGGGTATGAGATTTCTTAAACTAGACCTTGGAATGGCCTTGAAAGAAGTTCAGGAACTAGCTGAAATTATATTTAAAATGGTATCATATATGAAGAATTTGTGGGGGAAGGATTCATAACATTATTAAGATTTTCAAAGTAATCAGGACCCCATCTAAGGACAGTAAAAAACTATAAAAAGTATTTATAAACCACTGATAATCAAGTTTATTATTCATTTTTCTGAATTTTGTGTAAAATTATTTAATTTTGTTGTTATTACTTACTAATTTTTCTCTTTTTTTCTCCCCCCTCCCCATCTCTCCCTCTCTCGCCACTGATTCATTTTGGCACTTGTTCAGAAGGTAGTACTTTTAATTCAGTTGCTCGGGCAGCTAATCTTGCTCTTCTTCAAGGACCTGTGGATAAAGGCTTTGTTGTAAATACACTAGTTAGAAGCTGTCAAGTAAAGTCATTTTTTTCTTGTCTGCAAATATAAATTAAATGTCATTTCCCTTTTTCCCACATGTAATCAGAGTAGCTGCTACTTAAATATGGCAACTCACATATGGAATCAGAAGTCATTTAAGAAAAAAGTTCCTCAAAAACTTAGGGTAAAGCTTGTAACTTTTTAATTTCAGATTTTACATGTTTAACAATAAAATGTGATGAGATGTGGGAAGATCATTATTTGATATAAGGAGGCGACACAGAGAGGTGGAAGTATAATTAGGATGCATGCCTTGCAGATTCGTACAGTAAGTGGTGTAACATCAATCCAGGATTTTAAAAAACAATTAAAGAATGAGAGAAAAGAAACTGAGTATCAGCCTGGTTGAACTTGAACCTATTTAGAGCTGTTTTAATTAGCTTGTTCTTTAGGCCTTTGAAATGCTGATGGAGCCACAGCACATATACTTGTTCGTGTACCAAGATGAATTTGAGGAGACAGAGGACTTAACCTCAGCTCTGCTCCTGACTCCCTGAGTGACATCAAGCCCGTTAGCCCACCTGTTATTTTTCAGAAGGTAATGATTTGGAGACTGTCTAGCAATTGTTGTGCATTAATAGGGTGACAGTCAGTGGAAGATGCCTGAGGCAGGAGATTCAGGGCCAGGAAATCAGCCTTCACTGCTCTACCCAATCACATCAGCACCACCGCTCTTGGAGAAGGCTTCCGATAACTTCATTTTGAAATTTCCTGACAGTTAAATCAAATGAATCAGTGCAAGAGTAATTTTTTAAAGGTTGCCAAAATATACATAGATGAGATACCTATTTTAGAGAAAATTAGAGTAGAAATCTTACTTTGCGATGATTGAGAAAGAAAATGGATCAGAAAACAGCTTCTTGAGTTTGGAAATTATTTAGATCTTATATTATGTTTTACTCCACATCAAATTGGATTAGATACTTTGAATCTTCTAAGACTTTGATCCGGTTTATTTCATATTTACAAATTAAAAAGCAGTTTGGTCATGTAAATCATAAAATACAACAATAAAGCTTTGAAGGCCATACAGGTAGATTTAGCCTAAAGGGCCGTCCATTTGTACTATGCCTTACAGCAACTTGTTTGTACCTTAAGAAAGTATACTTAATTTATGGCATGCTAAACATTCATCACTTGAGAAAAATGGACTCATAAATTTTCTGCATATCTATCTTCCTCCATAATGTATCAGGTTTCTAAATCAAATAATTTATTTCATTGGAATTGACATCCCAGAGTACTAAAATTTTGCTAAAAATTCAGACCAGTTACAAATTTTAAATGAATTTTAATCAAAGTTAAAATAAGTCATGTCATATATTTAATAACCTAAAATGCCCATTACAGCTAACTTCACCTTAAATAACCAGGCAGAAGTGAAAGCAACAAGAGAGGGGAAGAGGACTGATCGTTTCGTTCTAGATCTTATGCAACAGTAAATTTTGCAGTGCAGGAATTTTCAAGACAAAGGTAACTAATCACTTTTGTGGGAGTAGGAAGTTTGAGCCAAAATATCACCTATCCAAACTATATACACTAGTTTGGGCACATCCTTTAAGAAAAAAAAGATCATCAGCTACACACAGAAGCAGAATCCTTCAGCACAGTGTACTCCAACAACTTTACAAAGCTGCCACATGTGCAGAGCCTCATCAATAGGGTTTGAAAAGCACTGCTATTCTCCAGATAGTGCTCACTACATGAACGCTAACATAAATCAAAAATACTGGCATGTGTTCCCTGTAGTCACTACTGCTTAATCCGCTTACTCTAACCCTTCCCACCTTCACACAGGGTCATCTCTCCATGTAACCAACATATTCTCCTTTCAAAAATCTTTTCTTTCATGAAGGGTTATAAATGCTTTATTGATTTTTCCACACAAGGCCAGTCAACTTCTGACTTTACAAGAAAAGTAGAATATAGTGGCTGAACCCACTGCTGTTTTCCTACCTACATAACTAAAGTACCACTACCCAGTCAATTTTAGTTCTACTAAGTGACCTGGTCATACAATAGCCATCATCATTTCCAGGATCCCCAAAGGACAGAGACATTGCTATGCTTCTGCCTGACTACAAAATGACAGGCTCTTTAGCCAAATAAATTCATGTCTGGTTGATTACACCCCAGTCTCAATCCTATAAATTAATTTTGATGCGGTCTCCGAAAAGATTCTTTTCATAACAGATTATCTTTTTAATACGTCAGTTAGTAACAAGAGTGTCATTTTTAAACAAATTAAAATTAAGTTTATAAGTTTAAAAATGTTTTACCTCTAATTTTACTCTAAATTTTTCCACAATTTTTGAGAAAATGCTCAATTCTCTTGCTTTTATTGTTATTATGGTTATTAAAATATCAAGCTACTTGATATATTTAAATATTTTATGTATATTATTTATATTAGTCATAGATAATTTCTTTTCAGTCTCCACCTTCTTTAAATAAAATTAAGAGTTTTTCAGAACTGATCTTACATCTAATTTTTCTGTTTTAGAAATTAAACAGCAATCACACACTATATATGTGTGTACATATATGTACATTCTATATGTAAGTACTTATATACATACATACACATTTTTCACGTATTTCTTCTCTCCTGAAAAGTCCAAAGATTGGTAAATCTCCACAGAAATTCCATTGGCAGTATTAAAATTCTATAGAAAATAAATGAATTAAAAAGAGTAAAAGTGGCATTTTTTTAAAAAAATTACATTAACTTATAAATTAGGAAAGATAATCATTAAAATTTTTTCTTACAGATAACACTTCTCCTTGAAAACTATTTGTAATATTCTTTAATGTTTTTCATTTCAATGTGATTTAATACAAGAAAACTCCTCAATGTTAAGTGGATACGTTGCTGAGATTGAAAAAATATATATATGCATGTAAATACCACAAAAATCATGAACTAGGACATTTCCTTCACCTCAGAGTTTTCTCTCATGCCTCTTTGTCATCAGTTCACTTCTCCTACCCCAGCCCATGACAACCACTGATGTGCTTAATATTATTTTTTCTAGACTTGTATATAAATAGAATCTATACTACGTAATCATTTATGTCTTCTTTTTTTAACCTCAGGATATTGCTTTTGGGGTTGATTCATATGGTTGCCGGGATAAATAGTTCACTCCAACAGAATGAGATGCATTCTATTATACGGACAGAACACAATTTGTTTTTATGGATTCACGTATGAGTTGTTTGAAGTTTTTGGCTAATAGTATAAATAAAGCCACTATAAGCATTTGAGTATAAGTCTCTTTGCAAACACATATTTTCACATCTCTTTGGTAAATACTCCAGAGAGGAATTTTTGGATCACATGTAAGTGTATGTTCTTTTTTGGTGAATTTTTATTAGTAGATGTTTGCGATGCAAGATAATTTCATTTATTTTGGTTAATTCATACATATACACAGTGTATCTCAATCATTTAAGCATATGTTCAATTTTAAAAGAAACTACAAAATTATTTTCTATACTGCTTGTACCATGTTGCCCGTGCAACAGCAATAAATGAGATATAAAGCTATTCAATTTTTCACCAATATGGAGGGTCAGTCTTTTAAATTTACCTATTCTAATGAGTATGTTGTAGTATCTTATTTTGTTGGATTGAGGTATAATTTACATATCCTAAAATTCATATTACATATGTGTACTTCAATATTTTTTAGTTAATTTATACACTGCAATTGTCACCCATATTCAATTTTAGAACATTTTAATCACCCTAAAAATTCCCCCATGCCTATTTGCAGTCAATCCCCATTCCTACCACTAGCCAGCAGGCAAACACTGATCTGCTTTATCTTTATATATATTTGAAATTTCATTAAAAATAAAATTATACAATATGTAGTCTTTTGTATCTGGCCAGTTTGATATAGTGCAATATATCTGAGGTTTGTTGTGGGGTTGTATTTACAGGTAATCTATCCTTTTTTCTTTTTGAAACGTATGTCAACATATGAATGTGCTACACTTTGTTCTTACACTCACCAACTGATAGACATTGGGTTTTTTCAGTGTGAGCTCTTTATGAACACTGCATTCAACATTCATATGCAAGTGCTTGTGTGAATAAGTTTTCATTTCTCTTGAGAAGATTTGTATACATAAAATTGCTAGGTCATACAGTAAAGATATTTTTAACTTTTTAAGAAACCGCCAACCATAATGGATCAAGGTCCAAATTGCTCCACATCTTCACTAACCAAGACATTTTCAGCCTTGCATTACAGTTATTCTATTAAATGTGTAATGATATCACCGTTGGTATTAATTTGCATTTCATTAATGTCTAACGATTTTCAGTATCTCTCATGCTCTTAGTAGCCACTCATATTTTTGTTGTTTTGTGAGGTTTATTTAAATCATTAATATTCCATATTGTATTATAAATCATAATATTACTTTGTACAACTATAATTTCTCAATATACAATTTTAAAATATTAAGATAAAATAAGTCATACCCACTCTACTGAGACTGTGCAAGTCCCCACAGCTGTGAGCCTCAGGTGATCCAGCTAGCATCAGCCTTCCTGACTGAAGGACTATCTCTATATCTGCTCCCCAAACTTGGGTGGCACAGCTATCAGAAGGCCAGTGCTCACAGACTGGGCTCTAGAATTTTTCTGGCACCTGGCAAAGACCTAGGCCCCAGAGGGACAGACTCGTGTTTTGACCTACATCACTAACAGCTGTGATATGAACCCAACTGAACTCTTAAAACTGCACAGGTTTTGGCTGGGGATTTAGCTCAGTGGTTAGAGTGCTTGCCTTGCAAGCACAAGGGCCTGAGTTCGATTCCCAGCACCAAAAAAAAAAAAAAAAAAAAAACCAAAAAACTGCACAGATCTTTACTGCTGTGAGACTCAGAGACCGCAGCCTAGGTGACTAAGAGGCCACCTTCACTAACATGCTCCCAAGTGTAGATCCCTTTCAGTGGACGCAGGACAGCATATAAGCACTGAAACAGTGCTGAGCTGGTGAACCCTAACACTGGGGAGATTTTAAGAGCCCCCATCACGTTGTGGACAAAGTCTCCAGAATAGCCCTGGGTCCTGGAGAAAACATGCAGCTCCAGTCAATTAATCTTTTCCAGCTCCCATCACCTGTTGCTGTCAGCAGTTTTTGATCATAACTACACCTCAGCAAGGCAGTGGGGCCTTGGTTCTATGCCAGTGTTGTACCACACTTTTGTTTTATTGGTACATTTTAGGTGTGCATAATGATCAAACTCATCACAGGGAATTTGTACCTGTACATAATATATCTTGATTACTTCCCCCATCCCTTTCCCTCCCTTCAACCCTTTTCCACTCCTTATTTACAAAAGCTTTGTGTCCATTTTTCTTCTGTTCTTTTTCTTTTCCTTTTCCCTTCCTTCTTTTCTCCCTCTCTCCTCCCTTGTCCCCCTTCCCATTTGAACATTTTCTTCCTGTTTCCCAATATTTACTATACATTTGGTCCTTATTTATACTTCCGGTTTTTCACACCAGAGAAACAATGTGATATTTAAACATGTATGTCCAGTTTATTTCACCTGTAAGTACATATATAGACTGAAAATGAAAGGACAGAATAAGATCCATGCAAATGGAATCCAAAAGAAAGAAGTAGCCATACTTAGGTGAAATAAGTTTTAACTCAAAAGCATTCCAGCACAATACACACTAGCCAAGAAATAGAAACATCAAGAGTCCATCATGGATTGATAAAGAAAAGATGGTACACATAATGAAATACTGTGTCATTTAAAAGAATGAAATATGTCATTTACAACAGTATGACTGGAACTGGAAATAAGTATATTATGTGAGATAAAGCATGCACAGAAAGGCAAATACCGCATTTTCTCACTCATATGTGAAATCTTAAAAAGTTGATCTCGTAGAAGTTTAGAGTAGAATGGCAGTAACCAGAGACCCTGGAAGAGGATGGAACAAAGTTGATCAATGTATACTAAAATACAGGTGATGACAGATAACAATAATATACTATACACTTCAAAATGTAGAAGATTTTCAAAGTTTTCAGCATAAAGAAAAAGAACGGGGGGAGGAGGATGGGAAAAAAGGTAGAAGCAAGATATATCAAGTACGGGCACAAAGTCCCTATGATGAATGCTATTATGTATAACTAAAATGTACCACTAAACTTTTTAAACTATCATATAGAATAGATTAAAAAAAAGAAAAAGATATTTTTGTGGTATTGGGGAGTGAACCTCATGTGAATAAAAATGTAAGTATTTAAGGAGTAGGTTCAATTTTATTTAAACATTACACCATGTATACACACATTAAAATATTACATAGTACCTCATTAATATGTACTATTTTATGTCTTTATGTAACAATGAAAATAAAGAAATAAAGTAAAGGAAAAGTGATAAAACTTTGAAAATAGAAAAACCTTACATATCAATACACAGGTATAAAAATTGAAATAACTGGTGACTTTTCATCAGAAATAAACACAAAAAGAAACTGGTATGAACAATTCTCAGTCTTATCTTTTACATCAAGAAAAAATACTCTTCAAAGACGTAGGCAAAATAAATTTTTTTCCTAGGTAAAAAGAGAACTAAGATTATTTATGGCTCAACATTCTACACCATAAGAAATGCTAAAGGAAGCTCTTTAGGCTGAAAGAAAATACCAGATGAAAACACAAATCTTTAGGAAGGTATAAAGAGTGTTGGAGATGATGAACAGCTACATAAATATAAAAGGTATTTTTCTTTTAATATTTTCAAGCACACAACTTAAGAATATATTTAAACCATAGTATTTATAATGTATGCAGATGCATCATACATAACAATTACAATACTAAAGTGGGGAGTGTTACAGACCTATAGAGTTACAAGCTTTTCAACATTTTGCTTAAAATAACTCAATATTAACACTAAACTGCAAAATTAAGGTGCATATTGAAATCCCTCAGGTAGCCACTAAAAAATGTAACACAAAAGTACATAGCTAAAAAGCCAGTGTATGAAAAGGAATTCTAAATATTTGTGAACATTTATAATCCAGAGGAATATATATGTATGCATATATGTATGTATTCCAAAAGAAGAACAGATGAATAAAAGAGGGAAGAAAAAGAGAAAAAAATATTTAAATGGTAGATCTAATTCCAAATATATCAATTTAAATTAAATATAGGAGGATTACTAATTCTAATTCCAAGTGCAGGTTGTAGCCTAACATGATGACACATACCTGTCATTCCAACACTCTTCAAGAGTAAGGCAAGGAAATCACAAGTTGGAACCGAGCCTGAACAACTTAGGGACTTAATGAGATCCTGACTCAAAGTGAAAAATAAAATAGTGCTAGGTATGTAGCTCAGTATGAATGTGCTGGGTTCAATCCCCAGTACTAAAAAGAAAAAGAAAAAAAAAAGAAAGAAAGAAAACAGATGTTGTCAGATAAATTTAAAACTGAAAGACCTTTCTCTATACTGTTGATGCGAAATGGATTTTAAATATAAAAACATTTATAGCTGCACAACTCATGATAGCTAACTCTTAAAATAGTCAAAATGCCCTTCAATAGACAAAGGAATAAAGAAAATGTGGGCTATATACATTGTGAAATGCTAGTGAGCCATAAAGAAGAATGAAATCATGTCATTTGCAGAAAAGTGGATAGAACTCAAGACCATAGTGTTAAGTGAGATAAGTCAGACACAGAAAATTTAATACTGCATGGCTTTTTTATAGCAGAGACCTACAATATAACTATATAAATAAATATTAAATAAAGAACAGATAGTACAAAACAAAATGACAATGCAAAAGACAATCAGAGCAAGAGGAGTGGGGTAAAGTTAGGGAGGGAGGATAAAGGGAAGGAAATGATCAAAATATGCGATATACATGTAACAATTACCCTAAATGTAACTATTATGTATTCCAAATGTACACTAATAATATATAACAACCAAGATAGTTTAGTGAAAAACAAATACCCTCAACAATAAGTATAACAAAGACAGAGTGACTCTCTTTATTTATAATAGACAAAAATTACAAACCCTACCTTCTATCAACAAGAAGTGGATAAACAAACCATGATTCATTCATATAATAGAAACTACTTGGCAATTAAAAGTAACTAAATATTGAAACATTCAATAATATGGATTCATCTCAAAAACATCTGAAGTAAGGAGAAGCTTTATAAAATATAGGATATACTGTTTGTTTCAATTTAATTCAAATTCAGTTCTAAAGCAAACAAAGCTAAGCTGCAGTGGAAAATATCAGAAGAGTGTTGCTAGGTGGGCTGGGACAAGAACTGACAGAGGAGCACATGAGAATTGTCTGGAGTGATGTTGTATTCTACATGGGGCATCATCATGGTGGTGGTTATACAAGTAGCCGGAATTGTCAAAATTTGATAAAAGTGCCCTTAAAGATTCTACACTTCAAGTCAGGACTAGTAGTGCACACTTGTAATCCCAGCATTCAGGAGGTCGAGGCAGAAGGATCATGAGTTCACACCCAGCTCAGCAACTTAGTGAATTAGCAAGACTTTCTCTCAATATTAAAAATTTTAAAAGACCAGGGAATATAGTTCTGTGAAAAGGCCCTGGGTTCCATCCCCACTGCCAAAAAGAAAAAAAAAAAAGACAGAAAGAGAAAATAATTCTACATTATTTATATACACTTAACATCGAAGGAAAATATAATCAAGCATGGGGTACTATTTCAGGACATGTACATGACATTTATAGGGGAAACTGGGAAGCTCACTGATGTCTGCACTTTCACTTGAAATGAATCCAAAAAGTAGATGAACTGAGGATCGTAGGAATAACTAGATAGATAATTCACAAAGCAATAGAGTAAAATATTAATAGCAGGATCTAGACAGTAGCTACATGATCATGACTGTATGGTATTTTTTTCATTTTTCCGTACATTTAAATTTCTTCAATGCAGAAGTTACAAAAATATACAACAAGTTAAAAGGAAGACAGAAAGGTAGAGGTAAAAATAGGGGGGATGAATTGTGTCTTCTCATTCTTTCAAAAGAAGAGACAGAATAGTCTGAAAATATGACTTTAAAGACCCTAACGTAAGGTACATGGACATTAGTTATAATATTTTTTTCTTCATACTTTTCTATATGTTTGATATATTCCATAATTTTGTTTTTAGATAAAATATAAGTGGATGAAATGCAATGCAGCAAAGTATAAAGGACAATTAACTGAGTCACAAGTCATGGCCCTTTCACCTTCATTCCGTCACTGACTGACTGGGGACCTAATGCAAGTGGCAGAAATCTCTGGTGTTCAGTTTTCTCAGTTGTTCTTTAAAAAGAATGAATTAGGTTATATTAGATATACATTTTCATCTCCACAATTCTATAAACCTAAAATAGGTAAAAATAAGCAAAATACAATGTTAGGACTTGCCTTCTGGAAAAAAAAATGACACATTTGTAATAAAAAACAAGTGTGTATTACTAAACTTTTACCTATCCTTGCATATCACTTCTCCCTTAACATCACACTTAAGAGAAAAACAAAACACTTTTTAAAATCTTTGTTGAAACTATGATTATTTGAGAGCCACATCCATGAACTGTCATTAGCAATTCCCACCAGATGGCTATCCAGAATTGGTGTTGCTAATGAACTGCATGCAGTGGACAAATTAATATTGAAAAACTATCTGTATTAAAATTTTCAGTATACGATGTAGGGATGTGAATGTAGGGTCCTCCTGGAGTTCAAACAGCGGGCAGCCATGGAACCTCGCCCTTCACTACCTCTCGGATGCTCACATCACACCCCAGTACAGTGGTACCTCCATCATGAACTTAATTTGTGCTATGATTTTGGAAAGGATGACTATGTTTGTGTTTGTGTAGGAAAGATAGCCATGGCCATGTTTGTCACCTAGTGCAGAGTTTGTAAACAAAATACTGATTTTAAACTCCAAGAGAGACATAGTTTAATAATAAATATCAACAAAAATGTCCCGGAGCCAAAATACATTGTGTTGTTGTTACTGCTGTTTCTTAAGGAGCAGGCAGAGTCAAATGAGTTGAGTCTCCTTGAGTTGCTCTGTAAAAGTGTGAAAAAAATAATTAATATTTCTACAGCCTATATTTTTTTCAGAGATAGGAAAATGAAATATATGCTCTGTTTCTCATATAGCATAAAGTTGGGAGTGGAGGGGTATGAGGGAAAAATGGAAAGCAGCATGAAGACTCTTTTCTGGGGAATATTCTAAAGGTTATTATATTTCTGTGTTACCCAATGAAATTATTACCTACCTCCTATTCCATTTCTCACCAACATAGTCACTTTAAAGAAGGAAATTATCTTCTAATATGTCAGTGTGTTCTATTTTTCCACCCAGAGCTTCTCTTTTTAAAAAATGGAAATGTTATCACTGTGTGTATCTAAACTGTACCATTACAATAAAATTTTTTAAAAACGGGAAAAAATGGCACGGGGGTGGTGATTACTAAGGGTTTACTATGTCCATGGGGTCTGTGTTACAGGAAAAGTAGCAACAGAAGGCCAATAATCAAAATACTTGGACTTGGGAAGTCCTCTAGAGAAGCTGTCAGATCCACTCCATATTGACGAAGGGACTCATACTAAACAGCAATTGTCTTCTTCATAAGTTATGTGGTCTTATTGTCCAAATATAAGTATCAACAACTATATGTTCTTTCTAGTTTATAATGAAACCAGAATTTGCTAGGGCGTTTTTTTTATCTTTATATCATAATACTAGATTAAAAATATTTTTAGTAGATGCTTTCTCCTCCCTCCACCTCCCTCCTCCTCCCCATTGTTTCCACAAAATCTTCTAATGGGGACACAAATAAACTGTATGAAGAAATGTAAATGGATCTGGCACAATGATTGTAAAACCAAACAAATGAGGCAAGACTTAGAGACACACAGCCCCGAAAAGATAGATTGTTGTATGAAAAGTTGTTGAAATGTTGTATTTCCATATTTTAAAGTGCAACTATGCCCACCCAATACTACTAATAACATTAAATAGAAATAACAGTAGTTACATTTAAATTATATTATTTATTGAAAAATAAATTACTCAGTGTTATAAAATGCTATTTTCCAAATAGGTTCATGTATGTCCTTAGTAAACTATATTTCTAAAAAAAATCCTTTTTTCTAAAACATGTTTTTAACAGTCACTGTTGCCAGAAAATGTTTTTAAATTCTAAAGATTCAGGTTAGTATGTGAGTTATATTCCAAAAAGAAAGCTTAAAGAAAAACTAACCACATGGCAGAAGAGACTCATAAGTGAAAAACCAAGTAAACAAAATTCTCTTTCTGAACAAATAGAACATGGCTAAATATGAAATCCTGTCAATTACAATTGTCTTTCTAGACTAGGTTCAACTGATTCATGAAGGATGTAGCATTGCTCTCAACTGGCAAAACAGAAAAAGAAATACACTTTTCAGACTCTTGGCAGGAACCAGAATCTTGAACCCACAAGTAATCCATACAAATTAAAAACCGAATTCCTAGAAATGCCACTTGTACAGCGCAATCTTTTCCTCCTATCCTTGTCCAGCAGAACTCTTCATCACAGACATAACTAGTGTATTGATGTCAGTTTTCAAAAAAAGATTATAAGTTTGATGAGGGCAGGTACTACAGCTCTTGCTCATGTGGCTTCCCACCTGCCCAATGCTAGACACACAAGGAGCACTTAACAGATCACTCCTGAATGCATGAATAACCTTCAGTTGGCTTTCATCTCTGACTTTTGTCTTTTCAAGATGCTACATAATGTACAACTAATTTTCATTATAATAATGTGTATGTTTTCCATAGGAAAGGAATATGTTTTCTGAATTGCACAGTGTCCTCTCTGTAAAGACTCAAAAAATATACTCCCCATGAGTCTATGTTACCTGAATTAGTTGCACATCTCCTGCAAAAGCGGCTTATATTCTTTATGCAGACCCTGTATCTTAGAACTGTTTCCATCTTTGTGTTCACTATTAGAGAGCTGAGGACTAAATCTGCAGGTCAAACCTAACCAGCACATATAGCTTCAGTGAAGGAATTTAGTTACCTACTTATACTTCATGTTCTTCCATTTCCTTCTCCTCTGGCTTTCCCTTGACTTCATTTCCCTCGCTGTATTTTAAATTTATTTTAAAGTATCTTTGTAATTGATCTTCATTTCTTTTTTAAACAAACCAGGACACAAACAAATGGATTCTTCCCTTTCGATAAAAGCTATTAACTTTGCTGTAGAGAAGGGGCTAAGAAACACAAAATATATACTTCGGCAATGTATTGCTGATTTTAAGAGACCTTGGGGATACCTTGTAAAGAGAATATACTACTTGAATCCACATAGTATAGTTTTAGTTTTATGCACACACAAGGCAGCTGCACAATGTCAACCCTTTTTATTATGTTATAACCATTATGTTAATGCTACAAAATATTTAAAAGTAAAAAACAAAATAATGTAACTGAACTCGAAGAAGCTTCACTTTTACTTATTTTTAGAATATTAGAAATAAAAATATTCAAGAAACTGAAAAAATGTCTGAAAACCACCAGTACAAAGTGAACGAAATGACTTCTCTCTCCTAAATTTTGTTTTGGATATATTTTCCCTCCCAGCTCCAGTATCTCCTTCACAGAAAAAAAAAATATCAAGTTTTCATGGGAGGTAGATTTTCAGGAGACAGAGAAATAGATAATGCCACATATGAAGCAATAATCACAATTTGGTTTTAGGAACTAACCTTTGAATTGAATACTTCGTTCAGATTATGCTATCATAATCTGACAAAATTATAATAGTCAACCTGAATATTTCTGTGTTTGATTTTACTACCCCTACAGCTACATACCAAGTGCACTTAATTGAAAGGGAGAAACAATGATAAAGGAAAACACACACACACACACACACACACACACAGAGTCAACTGGTCCCAAATAAAGGTTCAGGTGGAGAACTACTGTCAGTGTGTTTTAGCACACTTCTTTAAATTTTGCATGCATTTATAAATGGAGTTATCATTATCATTATTGCTTATCACTCTCCATGACCGCTCTCTTTCAGTCAAGTACAAAGGAAGTCTGACAGTAAATGTTTTGTTATAAAACTGCTAATCAAACAATAAAATATGGTTATAATGGTACTAAAAAAGATTTACCACCAAGACTGTCATATAGACTAGTAGCGCACAAACTAAGGGGCACAAAATATCTCTAGACATATTTTCAGTACTTTCTGGATTCTTCTAATACATCTGTACTCATATCTGTAAGATTTCAAAGACATTTCGGATATCATCACATGACTGGGATAGTTTCAGCATAAAATTTTAAAAGGTAGTTATTTTTTAGCAATATTATTGTTATTGTACTTAAGAAACATGAATAAATTAATCTAAGAGTCCATATTTTCCAGAAACGAAATCACTTTTAAATTCTTTGGAGGAAGCTGTATAAATATGTAGTCTATATATATATACACGTATGTCATAAAACAGAGATATCACACAAATACATACATGTGCATATCATATGTATTTATACATTACAAACATATATTTTACATGGACATATATACTATAATGAGCATATACTATATACATCTATATATTTATGTACATAAACACCTCATATATAGCATACATACACATGCACTTATGTATGAATTTGTACACCAAAAATGCTTTTGTTGGCAACAGGAGTTGCTGTGCACTGCCACCCAGGGGCTACCCATAAAATTTTAACACTGTTATCTTGCCAATAGACATTCAGTATTTACAGAATGCATCCTGGACAGTCCTGTGTAACAGCTGTTAATTTTTTTATTGCATTTTCCTGTAGTCTTGGTGTCATTTCCCATAGCATAAGTGAGTATTTCAAAGAAAGGCAGAGAAAATGAAGAGGAAAAAAAATGCCAAACAAGCAAAAGACCACCTAGAAGGGAACAAACAAATTATACTGACAAGGCTGCCAAAAAGGAATAAGAGGGACAAAGGAGAAGGAGGAGGTTTATCAGGGCTTCATGCCCACTACTCTAGCTAAATATCCCTCTGGTAACAGTAAAGACAAATAAAGTACAAAGAAAGGATAAAGCAGATTACAGACCTGACCAGTGTTTGATAAATGGCACTCTACTTCACTTTGCTTATTGTGTACTTCATACCTCACTCCTGAATATGGAAGAGAATTTTATTAAAGATTTAGCCACGGTGGTGGTGGTGACTAGCTCACAGTAATTTTCCTACAAAGTAGTTTAATCTATCACAGGGCAGACAGTGCACCTTCTTACCATGTATCATATCTGTCTATTGAGTAAGTGCTATCCAAATCCAATTTCTTTTCATTTTTGGAACCTGTGATGCATATTCAAGATACATTTTCGTTTTGTCTTTGCCCTAAATTGGGTGTTGTATGAGGTGGAAGAAAAAAGACTACTAATAAAAAGAAAATCTTCACTCTGTGGTTTCTATACCATCCTAGCCATTTTTTAGATTTTACAAAAATAAATCGCATAATTTTAATGGCATACAATATTGGTCACGTCACATGTGGAGTACCCGAGACCTTTCATATTTATAGATATGAATATGAAGTATTGCATCACTGATTATGAAATGAACTTAGAAAATCATTACAGTGAAGTTTCAGTTTTGAGCTTTGTAGAGTACACAGGGGTGTTCCATTCAATAATGAGATGGCTTGTGCAATAATAGAGAAACTCTTTCGACCAAAATCATTCAGCAGTTCATTATGTGATAAAATGTAAATCCAGAAGAGTCATAAGCAAGGAACTTCAGAGTGCTGTGTTATGCTGTGTTATGGAATCACAGAAACTAGAGGTCATTCACTTCATCTGTTCCTGGGGCTCTCAGCAAAATATTTTCAAATATAGAGCCCATGCTCCCAACATGAGATTCTATTATTTCTCCTTGTATTGCATTACTTTTTTCACAATGATGAATTATTTTCTAACTTGACAATTGGTTCATTTAAACGTTATTTGTCATTTTGTAGCAAATAAGCAGACTGCATTTACCTAGTTATAATAAATCCTCTACATTATTGATATATTCTTTGTATAGCTCTTCTTTAAAACTGACCTTACACATTTTTAATTATAAGACCAATACTACATTTTAATAGGCAAAATTAACATTGTACAGTCACAAACTATTACTGTCCCTTGGAGGAGTCAGAAATCCAAGACACAGTCAATTTAAAAAGGCATGTGTAGTACACCATTTCCAAGCTATTTCCATGTTCAGCAACTTGAATTATCAAAATTTTTTGTCTGACCTCAAACACAAACATAAGATTTTGGAAAAATTAAAAGTAACATTTTAATGAGAAAAATCTGAGTACCCCTTCAACCTCATCCAAGACTTTCAACTTACACTAAGGAAATATTTGAATCCTAGGAATCTGTCTACGTGGGCAAACAATTTACTAATGTACAATTAAACAAGCATAGATTTTAAGTCTAAAAGGCCTGCTTTAAAATAAATCCTCCCTCTGCAGTTAAACTAATCCTGTGACTTTAAGTAAAACCATTATCTTTCTGAGCCTCAGTTACTTGTCTATAAGATGGAAAGAACAGTAATTAACACAGAAGTTTGTTATGAAAATCGAACTACATAAAGTACTTAAAATGTCATTAGCACAATGCCTGGCACACAGTAACTGCTCGATAAGTGAGGCTAAACAGTCACAAAACAAAGCCTAGAAATCAGTGTTTATTAAGATTTCCTTAGTGAATTGATTCATGAGACCTATCATCTCTCCTTCACCTAATTATATATAATAAGTCAGTACTTAAGATCAAGGTCGGTCTGGGGATTTAGCTCAGTGGTTAAAGTGCTTGCCTTGCAAGTACAAGGACCCGAGTTCGATCCCCAGCACCAAAAAAAAAAAAAAAAAAAAAAAAAAAAAAAAAAAAAAAAAAAAAAAAAAAAAAAAAAAAAAAAAAAAAAAAAAAAAAAAAAAAAAAAAAAAAAAAAAAAAAAAAAAAAAGTTCAAGGTCAAATTAAGCTTTCATCTAAAACCAAGTATAAGACATTCACTTACCAGAAAATTTAAATTTATTACAACTAAAGATACTATTTCAGTATTGCACTGTGAAAATTTAGCCCAGTTTGGGGGTAATGAAGACATAATAAATTGGTGACATTGCAAAGAATCTGATTTCTTATTACTTTCATAATATATATTGACAAATACTTGAACAAATACTTTTCAACATAAATTAACATCGCTGCATGGTGTTTCTGTTTTCACATTTTTTAAAATGCATTTTTTCACATTATAAAACTAATATATATAATGAATAAACTTTTCCAGAGTAGAAATGAGAAATAAAAGTCATTCATAATCCCACTGTCCAGAAATACTTTTAACATTTTGATTAATATCTTTTAGGTACATATTTTCAAATTATTTAATATGAGATTGGGTTGCTCATATACATGAGAAAGATAAATTGTCGAGTTTTATACTATTTTTCCCAATTATAAATGATGAGAACTTATCCATATAATTATATATTTTTGAAAATATGATTTTTAAGTGGCATATCACAGGGATATGCCACTTATTTATTTAATGTCCATTATGTTTTAAAATATTTCTGCTGCTCCTGGTAACCCTATAATAAGCATCTTTTATTTCTGTGAGTTCTTTTGAATTACCATTTTCTATCACTCATTAAACTAAAAACTCCTTGAAGCCACAACTTTAGTCCAACCTGTATTTGAATTCATTTGCTGGTGTGATAGTGTGAATATTCAACAACTACTCCAAGAAATATATGTCTATTGATTAACATTCAATAATGCCATTTCTCTTTACAGACATTGTGAAACTAATTCATAATCTATAATTCAAACCACTTTGACTTCTTTATAGTGCCATAGAAATTTTAATAATTACGACTAAATGTGACCCCCCCTACCTGGAAGTTTCCTCGGTTAAACATGGATCTTCTTAAATAGCAATGCAATCAAGATACAACCATAAATTCACCTGTTTTGTTAGACACTGTAGTGCCTACATGCCTCTACTGGAAAGAAATAAGAAGTCTGGCAACCAGAAAAACTGCCATATTTCATAGAGATTACAAAAATATATTTTTTAAATACTTTTAAAAATCCAAAGCCATAACATTGTTTCACATTTCTGATAGTTATTCTATATTCAAAAGGCATATTTGCCATATATATTTGCATATTTGGAGAATTTTAATTTGTGAAAGCAATAAAAAATAAAACAGTAGTTTGAGATCTGATATATGCCACCCGCACTGGGCTTGGAAACTTGCTCTATGAAAATTGATTTGGGAGTAATTTTGAAGTCGGGTCATTATACTGTAATAACAAAGAAGAAAGAACCAAATTACATTATCCCAAAAGAAAAAGAACCAGAAAGTTGAATGTTTTAAGAATGATTGCAGCGGTCATTGGAGGGGGAAAGTGGACAAAAACATACTCTTTGGAGAAAAAAATAAATATAAGACTTTTCTTTTTAAAAAATTTTAAGTGTGTGCTTACAAATGTTAAACTAATATCACATGTGCTCAATTCACTGCCTTTAAAATTTTTGTCTGATGCTTTCAAAGTAAAAAGTGACCTACTGGCAAGAAAAAACCTACTATTTTTAATATTACTTTATTTCTATTCAAATCAGAGTGCTTATAAGGGATAAGCCTCAGTTATAATGAAAAACATTAGTACATTCTGCAAATGACGAGTCTTTCATCCATTCTATTAGGAAGCATTCAATAATACATAAATTTCACACCAAAAATGAAGAACAGGACCTATTTAACTACTGTTACATAGAGATGATTTGGAAATTGTAACAAGTTTATTTTCACACTTCCAGTAGAATCAGTCACCAGGATTAGCAATACAATACATCATCAGATCAAGAGCAGACATTTTGTCTTGCACAAGATTGTACCTACTACCGCACAGCGCCACCTGGCAGCAGGATGAAGAACTGTGTCACTGTGGCCTCGTGAGAATAGAGGCACTAATTGGTACCGTACGCTATGTCTTCCTGAAAGACCCCAAATGATGCTGACCTCATTTTCCTCATTAAAAATGGACACATGCACATACCAACTCTGAAAATATAGTGTTTTTGTTCGCCTTTTTTTTATTTGTACTTTTTAAGCATCTTAAATTAGAACACAGCATTGCCGAAAAAACATTTTCACTGCAGCTGATCACATCTGATAATGATGAATGTATCCACATTTTTCAAAAGTAATTTGTCATCAGTTTGCATAGAGATCATCACAAGTTAATTTACAACAGTGACACAAAGAAAATCCACTGCTAAGTGAAGTGTAGCCGTTTTCCTCTTTGGAAAAGGAAATGCAACAACAAAAATAATAATAACCTCCCATAGCCATATACTTGCATTGTTTCTATTTTTATTTATAAATTTACCTACATATAAGTATTTGTGTTTGCATCCTAGGTATGCATCTAAGCATATTGTTTATGCATATTAACATGAACAAAATTTCATTCAACTTTTTGACCTTTCTCTTCACAATGACTTACTTTAGACCAAATATATCTAAACAACTAGAGACACTCATAAAACAAAAGCTAAATAATAACTGTTTCAAGAATCTGACCAGAAACAGTTTTGTCTTTTGACTACAAAGGAAATTTTGGCATTCATTATTAAGTCTTAAAAAATTATAATTTGTCATCCCCATTAATCACAGCTGCACAAATAAAAAGGTTTTTTTATAAAGGGAAAGGGGAGAAAAGTAAGAAACTGATGATATTAATCCTCTTTGCATCACCTTATATTTTCCTTATCATAAAGAAACAAATAGCATTTGACATCCCCTCAATTTGTGGGGCAACTAAAATGAATTACATTATTTTTGCTTTGTGTTCTCTCTAGTCTTTTCACCTACAGTATCTCAAAAATAAAAATTCATCTTATAACTAATAAAAGCACATCTGCAAGATATACAAAAGTTTTCAAAAATGTTTGTCCAGTAAAAATATTATAGGATGAAATACACAGCACACTTCATACTATACAAAGAAAGATACACTCAAAAAAACACCTCTTTTTAACATTTTCCTTTAAAACTCATATAATGGTACATAAGATGTAGCAAAAAATGTTACAGAAATGTCATACTTATTGGAAAATGGCTTAAATCATTTCTTGCTGATGCATTTCCATTCTTTTCTTGAAACTCTGAGTTGGAATAGTAATCACCACATTGACAAAAAATGAAAAAGTGGAGTTTCTCAGTCTACTCCTCTGTGGTGCTTCCCTGTACTGGTGGATTATCTCCCTGACTGACGTTGAGGATAAAGCCTTCACCTCAAAATTGGGCTCACCGAGGGGCGGCTTATTCAGAAATCCTCGTGACCTCACTTTCACAATATGACTGACCAGAATGACAGGTCTGAATCCAACCTACAGGTTTGGATTATATAGGCAGGGGAAAAAAAAAAAAAAGCCCCAGGTTCACATGTCCTGACCTCATTTGGAAGATCAAGTTTTGCACTTTTGAGTGCAGGATGACTGATTAGTCTTTGCTGAATCATCATTGCTTAATACACTCATGTGTAGAAATACACACATAGCTACAGACACAATACATGAGATTTATATTGGACGTCTCTTAGGCCCCACTTCACATTTTCACGGCTTACCTTTTGCAGAAACTTACTGGGGCAGCCAGTTGCTCTTCACTATGACCTAAAAGTCTTCACCTCAAGGATACCAGGTGCCTCTACTAAGGGCTGCTATATAATTTGTGAGCTCTAGTAGAAAATGAAAACAGGAGGCCTCTTGTTCATAAATAATTATGAATTTTAAAACAGGAAGAAGATAGAAGGAAACTAAGCATTAGGACCTTCAAAGTCTGTGTCCTTGTAATTGAACGGGTTAAAACCCAGTGATGCCAGTCCTGTGCTCTTGATTTCTGCAATCAAATATCCCTGCTGCAACCCCATATTGGCATCTCTTCAACTATACCTGGAAACATGCAAGTATGAGTTAGCACCAATTGAGAAATTCTTCAGTAATGGGGGTTGGAAGCTAGTTTAAAGGCTCCCTTCTTTCAATTTTGGATATACAATTCTTAAATAAATTTTATAGGCTTCTCAAGGGAACCCAGCTTGATAACACATCCTCGATCATCACTCTTGTTTGTTTCACTCTTCTCAGTTGCTCTGTCCTATTCCTTTCCAAAAATAAACAGCAAAAGAACCCGGGTATCATGGGAATCTGCTAGGCTAAGATAGAACTGATAGGTTGGATGCATGAGGGTTGGCATGAAAAATATAGGCCAATTTTCAAGTTAGAGCAATAGTAACAAAGTGCTGGAAAAAAAAAAGATGATTTTAGTAATTAGAAAGCTAGATAAAAGGTCCTAGCAACTGATTGGATGTGGAAATGAAAAACAGAATCGAATTACAACTGAAAGATTGTTTCATTGAACAAATAATGGATGGGGACAACACTGACCAAATTAAAGAACTCAGAAGAAAATTTAAAGCATAAAAATAATAAACTTGATTTTGTATCTGTTGGCCTCGAAGTGTATCTAGCATGATCACTCAGTAAAAATGTATCAGCAGTCAGTTATATTAGATTCTGATGTCAGTAAACAACACTAGGTAAAGGCACAGGGATGAATATAACTGCAAATGCATAAATAAACAGATAATGAATGCAGAAATAAAGTTGGAGGAAATTTTCCCAAAAAATTATGATAATGATATCCATTCCTTATTTTTACTATTTAAGCTCTTGCTGGCAATGTATTATGCTTTAAAATACTTCAGTAAGAACTATACACACAATAGCAAGAAAAACTAGATCAACAAATTATTATATTGAGTTATTTAATGTGAAGTGTTTCCATAATCAATACTTTAAGATTTCAAGGTTATTATATTCCATTTGCCATTATCCTATCTCTTCAAATAATATGATATACTTGAGAGTTTCAATAAATTCAAAATTTTATTAGGAAATGAAAATATTAATACTACTAAACTCTGGTGAACTGCCAAAAGTTGTAAGCTTCCAAAGATTTTCCATATGACCCCAGATATTTAGCCGAGAACTATAGGGCAAATCTTTTCCTTAAGTAACATTTACTGTAAAAATCATGCAATCTTTCATTTCTACAGGAAATAGAGAGCAACTTGGTTTTAAGGTGACAGCTTGAAATTACGTATACTTAGAACCATTAAATTTGGTTTTTTAAAATATGTCTTGGGCATCATTAAAATCTGTCTGAATATTTGGAGTTGACCTCCATCTGGAATTTATTACTCACATATACATTCTGTTTACAATTCTGTTTCTGGGATAAAATATACTCTCAGTTAGCAGTTCTTTTAAAGGTGGAGCAGTCCACATGAATTATAAAGAAGTTATACTGGTATGGATTAGGAGGACTTTCCTAACAACAATATTTGCAACCTTTTAAAAATAGTCAAAAGAAAGACAAGACACCTAAATCAAAAGGAGGCCTGAACCAAAACACAAGAACATCTGCAAAAAAGCTTTCATAACAAAATAGGATGGGACTATGAGAAAATGAAAAAATTTTAAATGAGATAAGGCCTTCTTTAAAAGGATATAAACAAGAGACAGACTAACACAATGAACAACAAATTTTAAAATATCAAGATAACAAAAGTTACATGCAATGCTAATAGATTAGCTGTGGAATGCAACCACCCGTGTAAGTGGATAATAGCAAGGTATATATGATAATAGAATTATGATCCATAATCTCAGGAAGATTCTACTCAGAATGATCAGTATTCCAGCTTTTCTTCTTGTTTGCTACCCTCACAATTCAGGACTGAGAGAAGGTCAAATATGCCCTCCACACTCAGGACCCAAGATGGTCTTC
The DNA here is from genome assembly GCA_004026905.1 of Hystrix cristata. Taxonomy (NCBI): domain Eukaryota; kingdom Metazoa; phylum Chordata; class Mammalia; order Rodentia; family Hystricidae; genus Hystrix; species Hystrix cristata. The sequence goes on along the minus strand of PVJO010002266.1, from coordinate 105,078 downwards.
CAGTTTCCTTGTGTAAATAACCTTCAATCAAAGCACACTGGAGGCCTTCCTTTCTTCTATTGTAAAATGTCCCTACTTCCCCATCTGCCTTTAAATCTCTGCAAAAAAATATGCAAGTGATAGTGGCTGTCTCCTTTCTTCTAACAAGCTCTGAATACTAACTTCTATTTTCTCTTATTTTGATGGGCTTCATTTCCAATGTAGACAGATCACTCTATATTATTTCCTACAACCACATATGAAGCTACAATTACCTCAATGAGAATTTCAATTAAAATATGCCTAAAATTAAAGAGTATTTTGTCTACACAGTGGTACTTTATCTCCCTTCCCATGCACACAACTTGTTTTCCCTTCTTCTATTATAGAGGACCACCACAGAGTTGCTGCTTAGAACAGAGAGGATAAAGAATGGCAGGGAAAAAAAGAAATAAAATCTTGGAATAGGTCTATTAAAACTACCTTTTAAGTTGTCAGAATATTAATCTATCTTTAATTGCATATAAATGTACAACTATATCCTACTTGGTCTATCAACTTGATTGGGAAAAGACTCCTTAAAGACAATTTTTTGCAAGTATTTTATTCACAGTCTAGAACTCAGAAACTGTATATACCATACTCTAGATCCAGTGAAAACTTTCAGAATATCCCCTGAAAATAGATTCCCTGAAACATGTGCAAGGCTTTCAAAGGAATGAATGCTAACATACACAGTTTCAAATCTAGCTACCATTAGAATAACCACAAATCATCTACAAAACTATGTAAAGACAATCACCCAAACCACTTATACCATCATGAATTAAGTTCAGCACATAAATTCATATGGAGAAGCCAGCGACAACCAAAACAGATTCTAAGAAATGCTCATGGTGCCCTCTGAAGTAACACTTAGATGCATATTTTGAATATTGCATGGGATGTATCTGTGTGGCCCTTTAAGCTTCTGCTCCTCAAATGTAGTGTAAGATGCACAGCAGAGGCAAAACCTGGATCTTGTTAGAAACGCAGAACACTCAGCACCACCACAAACCTACTGATTCAAAATCTCCATTTTAGCAATCCCTCTACATCTGCCATTTAGGTCTGAGAAGCAGCACTCCAACCTCGCTAAAACTTGCTTAGATAAAGTTTGGTTAAGTACTTAAGACTTGTGAAGCAGTATTCCAAAACTCACAAATGGACCATCAAGCAGTTTGCTTTGATAGTGCAAGAAAAAAATTTAAGGTTTAATTTCGTACCATTTTCCTTAAAAAGCTAAAATCTTTTTCAAATCTTCTTTCTAATGCTTAAGTCTTTTATTATGGTTCAATTACAAATAAATCATAGAGACTTTTGGCGACTAGAGGTAAGGTTGCCTAGCAAATGCAGTAATATGTCAGCCGAGGCCAGGACAGGGGAAGAATTGCAAATTGTGAACCTGTGAGAAAATGCAGTTCAAGTCAACCTTCTCAGCCAGTTGCCACTTTCAAAAACAGCAGCATTTTGTGGTGTGAGTCTCTTTCTACATAATAAAAGTATTCCCATCATTTACAGATAGGTGTAACCCTAGATATATTACTGTGACTTTTGGCAAATTTCACAACTTTTTTGAATGTCAGTTTCTTTGCCTGTAATAATTAGAATGCATTGCCCTTTTAGAGGCATTTGGAAATAAATAAAAATAAATAGGACTTCTAAGTAAATGCTAAGCACACAATCAACAAATACTGGCTTCATTACTGTCATGTGTAGTCATTTTAGTTAATTCGATTTTTGTCAAATATACCTATCACTGATAGTTTTAATTGGTGGGAAAGCATATTTTATCAAGTAGTAGTTAAATATTTTACTTTACAATAAATATTTTGATTAAAACAGATTGAACAGTAAAAAGAAAATGAATCATAGTTAGATCAATTGGCATTAAAACTAAATTCTGCCACGGAGTAGAACTGTTATTATTAATTATATAATGGCAGCAAACACATAAACAATATTATGCATCAGAGTTTTTATGGGTACTTGTTAACTTACTCAATCTTTTTGTCATCGTCAACTTACATATGTGGTTATTGAGACAGACTTAGCATCTTTCCTATGCTAGTAAAGGAAAGAATGATGATTAGTACCAAGGAAGATCCCAGAAAGATTTGTTCTAAATTATACCTTATTAAAGCTTATGTAGTTACTAAAGTTTCTTGTTTTAATTAAAATTTGTTACACACATATGAATAAAATATTAAATGTACTACATCAAATACTTACAAACTTCACAATTAAATAAGTCACTAGCTGGTTCCTATTTGTAAAGTAAATCAATTTTCATAGCCATTACATTCTCGCATATCATGTAGTATTCAACTTCAAACATATACCACCAATTAAGAATATTCATTTGTGGTGATGGTTAACAGAAAAATAAAAAATAAAATAAAATGTTCGTTTTAAAAATAGAGGAGAGAAAAATTCTACATTGAAGAAACTAGAAATTAAACAAAAAGCTATTATATTACTGGAGCTTGAAAACAAGAAAATGTTCTTTAAAACCCTTATTTAGGCAAATCCAAAGCACAATTTATTCCCCAGATGATCTTATACAAAAAGAAAAGTAATAGTATATTTGAGGCTTTTACAATATTTTGCTTTAAAGGGTACTAGGAACACTTACTTTAAGCAACCTGCATGGTATGGGGAAATGCACTAGTCTGTAATCTATACCAGTCTGGGAAGCCTAATATGTAAACTCAAGGATCTGACTTTAAAAAATAAAAAAATAAAAAATAAAAACAAGGACAATAACACAAAAATTAAATACATACTCAATAATTATACCTGGAATAAGATATCATCATTTGAAACAATGTATGATCTAAGAAGTAAGATTTTAAAGATGATACAAAAACAAAGGTAGCATGCATATACAAAGTGGTGTGTTAATAAATATATAATAAACAGAATGAAAAAATGAAAAACTTTATAATCCTATGCAAATAATTACTTGTAGCTGAGAATAAAACTTTTAGTGACAGTCTCATAGGCCAATTGCAAAATTGCTCTATCTCAAACAATTTTGAAGATAAAATGATGTATTTTACAAATCCGTTAGATGGAAAATGGTATTAGATGACCGAAAAAAATAGTTAAAGTGATGATAAAGACACTAAAGAAGAAACAAATTTGAATGTACCATGCGATGACATTTAGGAAAGAAAAAAAAGCAACATTTATCAATTAATACTTTCTATAATGAGATTTTGTTCTTCAAAGAACATGCCATGTATTGCTATATTGTATACATAATGATCATAATCAATATGGTTATTTTGTACCTGTGCATGATACATCTTGGTTTTCCCCCCTTGTCACCTCCCCTCCCCTCCCTTCCATTCCCCCACTCTTACCTATTTGCAACAAGTTTATTTACTTGTTTCCATTTTTTATTCCCTTTCATCAAATTTTTCTTTTAACCTTCCTTCTTTTTCCCCCTTTTCCCTATATAGTTCTCCTCTCTTTTGAATACTATCTTTCTTTTTTTTTTTAACATAATATCGATTGTACCCCTTTGTCCTTATTTACACTTATGGTTTCTCATATCAGAGAAACAATTTGATGTGTACTGATAAGTGTCTGATTTATTGCACTTAAGAGTATGTTCTCGAGGTACATCGATTCACCTACAAATGTCTCTAGTTTGTCCTTTTTTATGGCAGAGTAGTAATCCATTGTGTAGAAAAACCACATCTTCTTTAGCCATTCATCAGTTGTTGGGCATTTGGGTTGTTTCCAAGACTTAGCTATTACAAATTGTGCTGCTATGAACATGGTTGTGCATAGATCAGTGTGGTATGATGATTTTAATTCTTCTGGGAAGATACCAAGCAGAGGAATAGCTGGGTCAAATAGAACCTCTAGTTGTAGTTTTCTGAGGAATCTCCACACTGATTTCCACAGTGGTTGGGCCAGTCTACATTCCCTCCAACAGTGGAGGAGGGTTCCTTTTTCCCTGCAGCCCCACCAGCACTTGTTATTGGTTGATTTCATGAGAATAGTTATTCTTTCTGGAGTGAGAGGGTATCTTAGTGTTGTTTTGATCTGCACCTCTCGAAAGACCAATGATGTTGAACATTTTTTCATATATTTATTTGCCATTTTTATTTCTTCATCTGAGAAATGTTTATTCATTTCCGATGCCCATTTTTGGATAGGGTCTTTAAATTCGGGGGGGTTGATTTTTTTGAGTTCTTTATATATTCTAGATGTTAGACCTTTGTCTGAGGGACAGCTGGTAAAAATTTTCTCCCAGTCTGTGATTTTTTGCCCCATTCTATTAGTAATTTCTTTTCCTGTGCAAAAGCCTATTAATAGGATGTGGTCTCAAGCATTGATTGTTTGTATTGTTTCCCGTGCAGTCTGGGTTCTGATCATAAATTTTTTTCCTACCCCTATATCTTCGAGGGTTCTTCCTATTCTATTCTCCAGGAGATTTAGTGTTTCTGTTTTAATGTTTGATCTTTGATCCACTTTGATTTTAGCTTAGTACATGGTGAGAGACATGTATCTAGTTTTAGTTTTCGGAATGTGGTAAGCCAGTTTTTCCAGCACCATTTATTAAAGAGGCTATCTTTCTTCCAGTGAGGGTGTTCAGCTCCTTTGTTTAAAATGAGGTATTTCAGTATGTTTGCAGTTGTTTCTGCATCTTCTAGCCTGTTCCATTGGTCCTCGGGTCTGTCTTTGTGCCCATACCATGTTGTTTTTATCACAGAAGGTTTATAATATAAATTCAAGTCGGAGACTGTGATGCCCCCTGCCTTATTCCTGTTGCCCAAAATTGTTTTTGCTATTAATGGGCTCTTCTGGTTCCAGATAAATTTCATGATTGTCTTTCCGAATTCTGTGAAGTATGTTATTGTTATTTTGTTTGGAATTGATTAAATCTGTATAGTAATTTAGGAAGTATGGCCATTTTCACTATGTTGGTTCTTCCTATCCATGAACATGGGATAGCTTTCCATTGTCTGAAATCTCTTCCAATTTCCGTTTTTAGAGTACAGTAGTTTTCAAAGAAAAGATCTTCTACTTGTTTTGTTAGATAGACTCCGAAGTATTTCATTTTATTTTTTGATGCAATTGTGAAAGGATTATCTTCTGTTATTTCTTTCTCACTGAGTTTGTTATTGGTATATAGGAATGCTATTGACTTTTGGGTGTTAACTTTGTATCCAGCTACGCAACTGAATTTAGTATTAAATCTAGAAGTTTTTTGGTGGAATTCTTGGGGTCTTCTATGTAGAGTATCATGTCATTTGAAAATAACGATAGTTTAACTTCTTCCTTTCCTATCTTTATTCCTTTTATTTCTTTCTCTTGCCTGATTGCTCTGCCTAAAATTTCTAGAACTATATTGAATAATAGTGGTGATAGTGGACAGCCTTGTCTTGTTCCAGATTTTAGTGTGAAAGCTTCAAGTTTCTGATCATTTAGTGTGATGCTAGCCATTGGTATGTCATAGATGGCTTTTATCAGATTTAGATATAGACCATCTATTCCTAATTTCTGTGGGGTTTTTATCATAAATGGGTGTTAGACTTTATCAAATGCTTTTTCTGCATCTATTGAAATGATCATGTGATTTTTGTCCTTGATTCTGTTGATATGGTGTATTACATGTATTGATTTGTGTATGTTGAACCATCCTTGCATCCTGGGGATGAATCCTACTTGGTTGTAGTGTATCATCTTCTCGATAATCTGTTGAATTCTGTTTGCTAGTATCTTATTGAAAATTTTTCCATCTATGTTCATTAGGGAAATTGGTCTGTAGTTCTCTTTTTTGGTGGGATCTTTTTCTGGTTTTAGTATCAGGGTAATACTTGCTTACAGGAATGATTTTGGAAGTATTGCTTCCCTTTCAATTTCATTAAAGAGTTTGAGGAATAGTGGTATTAGATCACCTCTGAATTTCTTGTAGAATTCAGCTGTGAAACCATCAGGACCTAGGCTTTTCTTTGTTGGTAGGTTTTTAATTACCTCTTCAATCTCAATGGCTGATATTGGGTTATTTAGAATTTTTATCTCTTCTTGATTCAGTTTTGGTAGTTCATATGTTTCTAGGAATCTCTCCATTTCTTCAATGGTTTCCATCTTGTTTGAGTAGAGGTTCTTGAAGTAGGTGCTGATGATCATTTGGATTCCCATGGGGTCAGTTGTGCCTTCACCTCTTTCATTTTTTATTGCATAGATTTGGGTCTTTTCTTTCCTTTTCTTTTTGATAAGAGTGGCTAGGGGCTTGTCTATTTTACTTATTCTTTCAACGGACCAACTCTTTGATTCATTGATTTTTTTTGTATTGTTTTCTTAGTCTCAATTGCATTAATTTCAGCTCTGATCTTAATAATTTCCTCTCACGTACAAGCTTTGGGTTTGATTTGTTCTTCTTTTTCTAGATGTTTGAGGTTCAACATTAAATTGTTTATTTGGGCTCTTTCTGTCTTCCTGATGTGGGAGTTCAACGCAATGAATTTCCCTCAAAGTTCTGCTTTCATTATATCCCATAGGTTCCAGTATGTTGTATCAGCATTATCATTAAACTGAATAAACTGCTTAATTTCTTCTTTAATTTCCTCTGTGACCCAGCTGTTGTTCAGAAGGATGTTATTTAGTTTCTATTTGTTTATGTGGTATTTTTGTTTTCTGTTACCATTGAATTCCAGCTTTATTGTGCTATGGTCTGATGATATGCATGGTATAATTTCAGTTCCCTTACATTTGCTTAAACATGCTTTATGAGCTAGTATGTGGTCCATTTTGGAGAAAATCCCATGTGCATTTGAGAAGAATGTGTATTCTGTTGTTGTGGGATGGAACACTCTGTATAGATCTGCTAAGTCCATTTGTTCACAGATTTGATTCAGTTCTGATATTTCTTAAATTATTGTCTAGTTTTTTCGGATATTTCTTTAAGTTTTTGTCTACTTGATCTGTCTATTTGTGACAGTGGGGTATTGAAGTCTCCCATTATAATTGTATTAGTATTTATTTGATCTTTCATGTTCCTTAGTATTTGTTTTATGTACTTAGGTGCACCAATATTTGGTACATAAATATTAATGATTGTTATTTCTTCCTTTTTGTCATAGATCTTTTCTGTTGTTGGTTCTGTGCTTCACTTCAATTAAACTGTTTGTCTTACCTGGTGGGTTATTATTTATTAATGTCCTTGTAATTATAGCTTCCTTTTTCCTTTTCTAGGAGAGCTTTCAAAATATCTTGTTGAGGTGGATTGGATGTCATGAATTTCTTCAGTTGTTCCTTATCATGGAAATATCTTATTTCATTGTTGAATTTGAAAGATAGTTTAGCTGGGTACATCAATCTGGGTTGGAGATTATTTTCTTTTAAGGCTTGAAATATTTTGCTCCAGACTCTCCTTGATTTAAGGGTTTGTGTCGAGAAGTTTGCTGTAATTCTGATGGGTTTACCTTTAAAGGTTTTCTTTCCTCTAACAATTTTCAGTATTCTGTTCTTTTGTTGAATTTCTGGAATCTTGATTATTATATGTCTTGGTGTAGATTTATTTTGGTCATGGGTAATTGGGGTTCTATATGCCTCACTTATCTGTATGTTAAGTTCTCTTCTCATGCTTGGGAAGTTTTCTGTCATTATGTCTGTGAATAATCTTTTTAGATCCTTTGCATTGTCTCCTTCTTTTTCCTTCACTCCAATCAATCTTATATTGTTTTTCTTTGCATCATCTTGCAGTTATTGTATTGATTTTTCATAGTCTCTCGTTATTTTTAAGAAGTTTTTCTTTCATGGTCATGAACTTCTAGTTCTGAGATTCTGTCTTCGCTTTCATTTAATCTACTGCATATACTTTCAAGGCAGTTTTTGATTTCCTAGACATCTGTTTGGATCTGTTTCATGGGTTCCATTTCTTTCCTAAATTGAGTGGTCAAGTTTTCCATCGTTTTTCTAAGCTCCTCTGTTTTTTATCTGTGTCTATCCTAAATTCACTAAGCAGGTCTTTTATTATAATTGTCATCTGTTTCTTAACTTGGCCAATTATTTCTAATCTGATGTTCTCTATAACCTCATCCATCTGTTTTTAACTTCTGCTGCTATCATTTTTGAAAGTATGGTTGAGTGTTTTCCAATTCCCTCTATTTTGTTGTCCTCTGGATTTGTTCTGGGTGGGCTGGGGGGGTGGTTCTGGTGTTGTATTTTACTTCTGGGTCTCATCATTTTCTTTGTACCTATATGTATTTCCCACCTTTTAGTTTCAGTGCTGATTTTTATATTTTATTTATGGGAGGTTACTGGAAGACAAATATCAATGCTTTCTAAGGAGAATTCTGTTCGTTCAGTGTCTTCTAGGTAAATGTGATTCTTGGCTTTTGTGGTTGTCTCAAGACCCTGGATTATGTTAATGATTATTACCTCAGATAATTACAGTATTACCATATGAGAAGGTACAACTGGTTATAACCTGTATGACACACTTGTTACCCTAGTACATTACCAATAGCATCAATTACATTCATGAAATTGACCAACTGTGGTAAATATTAACTTTGTATCTTTAACTATAAGAGCAAGATCAACACTGTTATAAAGCAGAATCCAATATAAACCAGGAATTTGTATGTAGTGGGTATCCTGTTAGTAAAGTGGTTTTTACCCTGTGTGTATGGGGGATAATGAGGGATAGGAAAAGATGGAGAGGTAATGAAGAAAGTTTTAGTAGATGTAAAACTTAAAATAGGATGTTATTTATACTTTGGGAAACTGGGGTAGTTTAGGAAGAGTGAAAGGTGAGAGTAGTGGGTCAAACCATGTAGAATCTAGACAATATTTACTCATATGAAAAATGAAAAGGAGAGAGAAAATGAAAAGAAAAGGCAAAATCAGAGCATTTGGTTGAGGAAGGAGAGATATGATCAAGGAAAGAGTCAATAAAAGTAAAAACCAAAACAACAACAACAAGAAAGAATAGGTAGACCAGAGAATGCATCAGACAAGTATCAGGATGAATAAGAGAAAATAAAAGGAGAAACAAAACCAATACATATAATATATGTACCAATACATACATATAATATATACATACACATATAGTGTATGTATATATATATTATATATACATACACATATAGTGAGATTTCTCTGATGGCCACCACTCCATGGGGGGTGCAGGCCAAAACCTGATTCTATGCTTGTTAGCCCTACTGAGTCTGCAGTGGTCAGTCCTGGGTACTATGTTGATCCTGGCCTCCAAGCATGGAGTCTGGGGGCAGCTGTCCGAGTGCAGCTCTCTGCGAGATCTTTGGTAGCCGACCCATGTCTCCTTATCCTTTATGTCTCTAAAAGTTACTTTAGTGGTGTGGGTATTGTTGGCTTTACCAGATAGTGATGGCTTGGATAAGAAGAGAAATTTTAATTTTTTTTTTTAAAAAGGAAAAAAAACACTAATGAGAGAGAGAGGAACAGTGCTTTCTGTCCAAGATGTTTCCCACCTGATTTGAGTTTCACCCTGCCAGTGTGTGGGCCAAGCCGGTGTAGATTGGCCACCCGGGAGAGTCTGCACCTGCTGGCTCAAGCCTGAGTCCAAAGATGGAGCCTGGTGCTGTCTTCCCTGGAAGGGGGTGGAGCCAGTGTGGATGGGTGCTCAGGAGCATCCTGACCTGCTGGCTCAAGCCTGAGTCTGAAGATCTCTATGATGAGATTTTTAAAAGAAACACAAAACTAAATTTCTAGCTGAAATATTATATGTGGATATTAGGTGACTTGACCTACATTCCTAGAAAGTCACATTATTCAGGTAAATCTCTTTATTAAGACAATGGGGATTGCCTTGTATCTTCCATCAGAGGCCAATTTTTATTTTAAACAACTGAAGAAAATGAGAAATACTACACACTCTGCCAGAATGTTATGGAATATTTATCTCTTCACATTTATACCATGAGCACAAGGAATGATTTGTTTCATCACTGTAAGTATAGGAGGAAGGATGGAGGGAAGCCTGAAGATCACAATGAATGCTGTGATTTCTTATTTCTCATATGACCAAACACAGTGGTGACAGCACTGATACCAAACTTTTCTAAATGCTATTTGCCAGCAAAAATGAGTACTAAGAAAGATGAGCTCATAGAAGTGGAGAGCAGAACAGTGGTTACTAGAGGACAAGGAGGGGTGGGGAATGGTGGGAAAAGTGATAAATCCTGACGAAGTTGCAGCCCAACAGATGGTGTGTGTTCTGTGTTCTGTGTTCTACTACACAGAAAGGTGATTATCGTCAACAGTATCACACTGAATGATTCAAAATAGATGAGAAAAACTTGAATGTTCTCATCAGAAAGAAATAGTAAATCTTTGAGAAGGTAACCTAAATATCCTGAGTTGATCAATGATGTATAAATTTACTAAGACATCATCCTATATCCCCTACAGATGTACAATTATTATTTGTCAAAAAAAGGGTGGACTGTAATTAAAAAAAAGAAGCTCTAATGATCTCTATCATGTTTTATCTATTTTAAAGTTTTTGACGAAGGACAATCACACTTTCTAATTACCTTTCCAAAAGTCAAATAAGACCCTGAGGTAACTCATTTCATTCATTTACTACACAAATAAATAATGGTTGAAATTTTACTAAATTCCAGGAAATGTTTGAGGATAAGAGATAGCAACAAATGGGAAAGGCCATACATCTGTCTTTGTAGATCTTATGTTTAACTGGAAATGAGAGAAAATAAATGCTAAATAAATAAATAAGAATTGGAAATAATAGACAGTTCTGGGAAAGACATAGTGAGGGGTAAAGAGCCACTAGGACAACAGTAAAAGTGAATAGACTAGAAAGAACTCTATGGGGCAATTACATTTGAGCTAACATATAATTGATGATAAAGAGCCAACAATATAAAGAACATCAAATGAAAATGCTTTAATATTAGAGTGCTCACATGTATAAAAAGGCTCATATAGTTAAAGCCTAGTATCCAAGAAAGAAAGTGGCAGAACGAGGGATTACACATAGGCAAGTCCTCTATACCATCAAGCCTTGTAGAATTTGGCAAGGTATTTGGATTTCATTGAGAAATTGATGTGAAATCATTACTTTAGATATAAGCAAACATTTCAAATGATTTGACTATTTAAAAATAAATTTATGGCTTCACCAAATAATTCTAATATATTTAACAATAAAATAATACTGATTTTTCATAAATTTTCAGAAAGAAAAAAAAATACTTCCTACCCTATTCTATTACTCTGAAACCAAAATCAAAGCTATCACAAGAAAAAAGAAAGTGACAAACCCTCATTAGTTTAGAAGCAAAAAATTCTTAACAAAAATGTAGTGAAATGGACCCAACAACATATAAAAAGCATTGTATATTTGATTCTTTTGCATTACACTTATGACCAAGTGGAATTTATATTAGGAAAACAAGGTTGGTTTAACTTATAAAAATCACTTACAATAATGCACAGTATTGGTATAATACAGTACAAAATACAGTAATTGATGGAGAAAAAGATAGTAAATTCTATCATTCATCAAAAAACAAAAATTCAACAAATGAGAAAAAAAGGGAAAAGAAGTAATCTCCACATTCATCCTCCCTGGCTAAAGGCGATAGCTTTCCAGGCAACTGACAGCCTCAGCCACTTTACTGCCTTCAGGATCCTCTACTCCCCAAGTTACACATGCTCCCCCCCAACTCTACAAGGTTTTCTGCTTTGATCACTCAAGCCTATGTAAACTATTCAGTCTAAAGGGATGTAGCAATTACTCAAATTAACTCAATTCAAAGATAAGTACATGAAATAAAAACAACCACAATGAGACTGTAAAAGTAATGAATGAAATCTGACTGATCAAATCAAAAGTACCACACTTATCTCAAAAAAGACAAGCTTCTTTGTTGCAGGGGCTAACATCAAGCTGCTAATCATTTGTAAGACCCCCTCAAGAAGAAATAGAAGTACCACAGGAAGGACAAAAGTTTGTTGAGAAGCATGGAAAGTCCACAAGGCCTGCTAGGGCTGTCATCAGGGGAACATGCTAGGAAAGAAGACATGAACTTACTATTTTCATGCCAATAGAATAGCAACAAAGACAGAGAAGGGTTAGGTGGCCCTAGAGTCTTGCTGCACATCTTGCCAGAACAGAGAGGCACACAAAGACTGCCCAAAATGACTGAACCTGCTGTTTTGGACAAGATGCTGACCGGTGGAAACATTACTGCAGACACAACAAAGACTGTTGATTGACCAATGATGGAACCCCTGGGAACAGAATTAAAACCTTTAGAGGAATGGATAAATGAATACCTAGAAGAAACTGCAAGTACTTTTGCCAAAGGACAAGCCAATAAGAAGATCTCCCTAAAAAAGACAAGGCATTGATGGAAAAATTGACATTATATGTCATGACAATTCTATTTTTCAGGCAACAGATTTAACAAAAAGTGGAAGAAAATGTCTAAAGGCAGATCAGAGGCCTTTATCCAGCACCTCTTAAAATAAACTATGTGGTAAAGAGTGAAACTGAATAAGGGAATGAAGCTGGTTATGATGATCAATCTCAAAAATTTAGACTGCTTGCCATGACGAAAGAATTAAAGGCTTTGATGAGACTTTATCATAGTTGGGTCTTGTGCAAGAAAAACAAATTTGAAACTCCACAAATGCATATTAAGCATATAGCTATTCTTGGTGGAGGGCAGATGGGAGTCAGCACTACCCAAATCTTCATGGACAATGGTCTGAAGTCTATACTTTAATAAAAACTACAGGACAGGCTGGGCCAAAGATAGCAACAAATGTTCAAAGGATTGAAATAAAGAAGAATGCTCTAACATCATTTGAAAGGGATTCTATCTTCAACTTGACTGGGCAGTGTCATTAAGAGCGTTTACAAAGTCCAGGGGGTGATCAAAGCTGTTTTTGAGGAGCTTGGTCTTAAGCACAGAGTGCTAAAGGAAGTAGAAGTGCTGGCCCCAGATCACTGTATCGTTCCCAGTGGCATATCTGCTCTAGCAATCAGTAGCATTGCTGCTAACAGCAACAGATCTAAGTATTCTTTTTCAATGGACAAGATATAGCTGCTGGAGATCATCATAACTTAGTAACATTCAAGCATATAATTGGTTCAACTGTAGCAGTTGGTCTGAAGTAGGGGACAATCTTGTGGTTAAGGATGGATCTGGCTTCTGTACTACCAGGTGTCTTGTATTCATGATTCTGTAGTTATATAAATCCCCCAGAAGTAATTGATCCTAAGCAGCTAGATTCCTCGACATAATCTTTGTCTTTCTTATGAGTGCTGCTGACTTGGTGTATGAAGTTGGTATGGATGTAGCAAAACATGTGGCAGAAGATCTAGGCAAAAGCTTTGGGCAATGGTTTGGAGGTGAAACACATGATGTCTCAGGCTTATTGGTTCACAAGTCTGAAAAGGATTTTTACATCTATTAGGAGGGTTCAGAGAAAAATAGTTTGAATTCACATTGACAATATCTTGGTAAGCCTGAGACTAGCTGCTAAATCTAAGGTCCTCTCTGATGAAGATATCCATTTCTACCTGGTTGCAAGATTTGTGTAAAAGGAAGTCATATGCCTGCAGGAAGGGACCATACCTGCAGGAGACGTTGGTGCAGTCTTTGGCACTGGACTCTCTCCTTGCCTTCGAGGCCCCTTTCTACACTGTGAATGTGTGTGGTGCTAACAAGGTAGTAGACTGACTCAAGAAGTATGAGACAGTCAACAGAAAACAGTCCGTACATTGTCAGCTGTTCCTTGACCATGCTAAAAGCTCTAGCAAGAAATCTGACCACTTAAGCAGACCCTCACAAACGTTTTAGTCAACATGTGAACCCCAACTGCCAGCAGTGCTTATTCTTCAGCAGAGTGCCCTCTAGATTTATTAGAATAATCAGGAGAAGAACAGCTCTGGCTTTGAGTGGTTTGCTCCTTGATTAAAGTGTCTTCAGCTCTGACTACCTCTCACTTCTAATGAAGTCTGACTGCGAATTGAAGTTTGTACTTCATGTTGGAAGTTGTAATACACTAGGTTCATGTTATAAGGAACACAGTGGCTGGAAAGAGCCATGTGGAGCCATCTGTGTTACCTGTTCCTTCTGAGCACCCAGTGGTAGCCAATGGTGTTAAGGGCAGTTCTGCGCCCTGCCAAACACAGTTTAACAATAAAATCCAGTACTAACTAAAAAAAAAAAAAAAGAAAACCAATAAAATCCAGTCTATCAAAAGAAAGGAAAGAAAAAATGAGAATAGAGGAGGAAACAAAAAGAAAGGAATGAGGGGAGGAAGGGAAGGAGGGAGGGACGGAGGGACAGAAGAGGAAGGAATTATTTTCTTCTAACTAGTAAAGGGAATATGCAAAACACCTATAGCTAACACCATATTTAATCACACCGGAGTGAATGCTTCCCCACTAACGTTGGGAAGAAGGCAAAGATATCCAAACTCAATACTGCCATTCAACATTTTACCTGAGGTTCTGGTCAGTACAATAAAACAAAGAGTGTGAGAGTGGGCAAGAGAGAGAAATAGACGGTACCTAACTTGAAAAGGAAGAAGTAAAACTGTTCTTTATTGACAGGTAATAGGATCACACAAATGTATACACACACACACTCACACACACACACACACACACAAATCTTAATGTATAATTTCAAATATAGTGACGAATATATAAAATTCATATTCAAAAATTCAATTGTATTTCTATGCACCAACAATGAAAAATTCAAAAATAAAGTAGTTTCATTCACTTATACATCCAAAAATATTTAGAAATAAAGAGAATAAATGGAAGACTTGTACCCTGAAAACTACATAGTGTGTAGTAAATCCAAAAGAACAAGCTGAAAAATCCCTCCTAAAACCAAGGTTGCAAGACACAGTGTTAAGATACAAAAATCAATCACTTCCCAGTATATCAGTAATGAATAAGTGGACTATGAAATCTACAAAGAGAATGTTATTTAAATTAACATACCCCAAAATTAAATACTTTGATATAAATCTAACAAAACATGTACAAGATATGTATAAGATTTATAGGTAGGAAAAACCAATAAAAAAATCAATGAAGAACTAAATAAATGGAGAGATATTTAATGTTCATAGATTGAAAGTATCGATTTTGCTAAGATGTCAGTTCTTCCTCTATTGATCTATAGGTTTAAGTCAAAATATCAGCAAATTATTTTGTGGATATTGGCAAAATGATCCTAAAGTTTATATGAAGAAGCAAAAGATTCATAGTAGCATAATTTTCAAAGAAAAGAACAGATTTGAAGAACTGTGCTTACTTGACTTTAAGACTAATTAAAAAGCTACCATGATCAAGGCAGCATGATTTTCTTTAATGCAGATACAGACTTTATGCCTTCTAAAATATTAATTATAAGTCAATCATAGGATTAAATGCAAAATATAGAAATGTAAAAAACCCTAAAAGATGACATGGGAGAAAATATAGATGACTGAGGGTTTGGCAATAATATTTTAGAGAAAACAGCAAAGTCATAGCCCAAGAATGAACAGATAAACCAAAGCTCATTAACATTAAAACTATCTGCTCTGCAGAAGACACTGTAAACGTACTGAAAGGACAAGCCACAGGCCAGGAGAAAATAATTTTTAAAAATATACTGTATAGAAATGAATCTTAAAGTTCAACAATAAGAAAATTAAGCTGTGCATTGTGGCACATGCTTGTATTTCTACAACTTGGAGGCTGAGGCAGGAGGAGTGCCACAAGTGCAAAGCCAATCTGGGGTACATAGTCAGTTCAAGGCCAGCCTGAAACACCAAGTGAGACCCTGTGTCAAAAAAAAAAAAAAGAAGAAGAAGAAGAAGTAGAAGAAAATTAACAACCCAAGTTGAATGCAGGCCAAAAAAGATATATAGATGACAAGTAAGCATATGGACAATTACATGTCATTAGTAAATGCAAATTACTACATTATATGTCATTAGTAAGTGCAAATTAAAGTGGCAAGAACAACTACACATGTATCACAATGGTCAAAATAAAGAAAATTGACACACCATATGTTGGTAAGGTTGTAGATCAAAGGAACTTTGTCATTGCTGATGGGAGCGCAAAGTGGTACAACAAATATGGAGAACATTTTGTCAGTATTTTTATAGACCTAAACATACATTTAACATAAGATCTACCAATCATACTCCTCGGTACATATGCAAAAGCTTTGAAACATGTTCCCACAAAAATTTGATCTTGGATGTCTATACAGCTTTATTAGTAATTGTCAAAATTTAGAAGCAACCAAAATCTCCTTCAGGGAAGTAATAAATATTTGAGCAAGAATAAATGAAACGAAAACAGAAGTGAAATATAAAAGGTCAATGAAACTAAGGGATTTTTTTTGACAACTTAAAATCAAAAAGCTTTAGCTAGAAAAGGTAAACAAGAAAACACAAATAAATAAAATCCAGAAATCAAAGAAGACACATTACAAATGAAACTATAGAAGTACAAAAGATAATAAGAGACTACTATGTGCAATTATATGCCAACAAAATTGAGTTAATCATGTAAATTTCTGGGAAATATAGAATATTTTTTATTTTTTTTTTATTTTTTAACCAAGAACATGTATTGGTACATTGTTCATATATTGATCACATTTAACATGTTTGTTTTGTACCTGCACATGGTGTCTCTTGGTTCTCCCCCCTCTACCCTCCCCTCCCTTCTGTTCCCTCCATCCCTATTTATAGTAGGTTTATTTACAATTCTCCATGATTTCCCTTTCCCCTTTCTTTCCGTTTTTTTTTTTCCTTCCTGTTTTTCCCCCTTCCCTCTTTCTGGTACTCCTCTCCTTTGTATATTATCTTCCTTTTATATAATATCCGTTACACTACTTTGTCCTTATTTACAGTTATAGTTTCTCATATCAGAGAAACAATTCGATGTGTGCTCATGAGTGTCTGATTTATTTCACTTAGTAGTATATTCTCAAGGAACATCCATTTACATACAAATGACTCTAGCTTATCCTTTTTTATGGCAGTGTAGTACTCCATTGTGTAGCAAAGCCACATCTTCTTTAGCCATTCATTGGTCGTTGGGCATTTGGGTTATTTCCAAGACCTAGCTATTACAAACTGTGCTGCTATAAACATGGTTGTGCATATATCTCTGTATATATAAAGACTAAATGAAGAAGAAATGGAAAAATCAATTGGGCCAAAAATAAGTAAAGAGACTGTATCTGTAACAAAAAGTCATCCATAAATAAAAGCTTAATACATGATCATTTCACTGTTGAATTCCATCAAATATTCAAAGAACTAATATCAATCCTTCCCACACTATCAAAAAAACATTTAAGGGAGAGAAACCACCCAAATTCATTTTATGGGACTAACACCACTCTGATAATAAAGCCAGACAAGGACCCATCAGAGAACTTTCTCAAAAAGTTAAAAATACAATTACTATATAATCCAGCAATCCCACTACAAGTATATATACAAAGGAAATTAAATCAGTATATTAAAGTAATAAAAAATCAAGGTATGTCAAATGGATACACCAATTTACTAAAAAATCCTCCCCATTCCATATTACTAACATGTACTAATAAATTTTAAAAAGAAAAAGAAAGAAATATGTGTTTCTGTGTTCACTACAGCACTATTCACAAGAGCCAAGGTATGGAATTAACCTTATATCCATCATTCAGTGAAGAGATACAAAAGATGTGGTATATGTGCAGAGTGGAATACTATTCTGCTTTAAAAAAAAAATAGGAAAATCTTGTCATTTGCACAAAGATGGATGAATTTGGAAAATATCATATTCAGTGTAGCAAGCCAGGAAAAGAAAGAAAAATACTGCATGATCTAGTTTATATTTGGAATCAAGATACTCAAACTCACAAAACAGAATAAAATTATAGGTGCGGTGGTGGCAGACTGGAGATATATCGGCAAAAGTATATTCATGTAGATAACAGAAATAAGTTCCAAAAACTTATTGTACAACACAGTGACTATAGTTAACAACATCAAATTGTATTTTAAAAATTGCTAAGAGTAGATTCTAAGTGTTGTCACCACAACAAAAGATAAGTACCTGAGGTAATACATGTTAATTTGATTTACCCATTTTATAATGTATATCTATTTCAAAACATCATATTGTACACTACAAATACACACAATTTTTCAATAAAGTAAATAAATAACTGTCTTTCAGTGAGTAAATGCATAAATGAACTTTGGCATACCCAAATAATGATTTATTATTCAATTCTAAAAGGAACTATCAAACCATGAAAAGACCTGGAAGAATCTGAACTGTATGTTATTGCCATAGATTGGATCTGAACTGTCCCCAAAAGGGCCATCTGTAAAAGGCTTCCCCAGCAGAATTTGGAGGTGGTGGAATTTCTAAGAAATTGATCTTAATAGAAATTCTTTGAGTCATCAGAGATGAACCCTTGAAGGCAGTTGAGGGACCCCATCCTCTTCTTCTTCCTCTCCTCTACGTTCCCAGCCATGAGGTAAGCAGTGGTGCTCTCTCACATGTGCCTGTCTCGTGCTGGGCAAAACAGCAACAGGACCAACTAACCATGAACTGAAATTTCCAAAATCATGAGCCAAAGTAAAAACCTTTTCTATTTATAAGTTGATTATCTTGTATACTTGTTATGAGGTAGTGATAGAAAGCTGTATAACACAATTATTAAATGAAAGATACCATCTGAAAAATTATACAACATATAGTTTCAACTACATGACTTTCTGGAAAATTTAAAACTATTGAGACAGTAAAAAATACCAGTAGATCTCAGGGACTGGAACAAAGCACAGAGAATTTTCAGGGCACTGAAGGTACTCTACAAAATGCTACAATGTAAAACCAACAGCTAGAGAAACTGCACAAAATATACGAAGGCATGGAAATTGAATAATATACTTTAGAATGACAAGTGAGTCATTGAAAAAGTCAGGGAGAAATCAATAAAAATGACTAAAAACCAAATGAAAATGAAAACACAACCTACAAGAATATGTGGAACACAGTGAAAGCAGTTATAAGGGGGAAGTTTATAGTTTAAAATGCCTATATTAGAAAAAGGAATTCTGAAATAACCTAAAGATACATCTCAAGTACTGAGAAATACAAAAACAAACCAATCTTAAAATCAGTAGAAGGGGCTGGGGATTGAGCTCATTGGTTAGAGTGCTTGCCTCACAAGCATCAAGGGCCTGAGTTTGATCCTCAGCACCCCCCCAAAAAAAAAATCAGTAGAAGGAAATAAAGAATAAAGATCAGAGCAGAAATCAACTAAATAAAGACTAGAAGAATAAGGAAAAAATAAAATAATACTAAAAAGCAGTTGGTTCTTTGAAAAGATAAACAGAATTGATGAGTCCTTAGCCAAATTAACCAAAAGAGAGATAAGGCAGATGAATACAATTACAGATAATGTGGAGCTGGTATTACCACAAATAACATGGAAATTCAGTGGATCATTATAGAATATCATTAAAAATTGTATTACAAAATGTAGAAGAAACAGACAGATTTTCAGATACATATGACCTAACAAAATTGAGGCAGAGGATATGAGAAACCTAATTAGGTCAATAACAATAATGAGTTTCAAGTACTAAGACAAAACTTCCAAATAAATGAAATCCCAGGACCACGTGGATGCATTATTGAATTTTACCAGACTTTTAAAGAAGAACTAATACCAGTGCTCCTCAAACTCTTGCATAAAATAAAAAGGAGTGGAACTCTTCCAAACTCACCCTACCAAGGCAGTATTACTTACCTACCAAAATCTGATAAGGACATAACAGAAAAAAGGGGAAATATAGATAGATATTTTTGATGAGCATAATTACAAAATTCCCAATAAAATACTTATCAATCAAACTCAGCATCCCATTTTAAAAAAATCATACACCAGGAGCAACTTGGTTTTATTCATGGAATGAATGTTTGGTTCAACATATGCAAGTCAACATAAGTCAACACATAAATGGAACAAATGATGAAAGTCACATCTCAAAAACACAGAAAAAGCCTTTGACAACATTTAAATTCAATTCCTTCACGATTAAAAAAAATACCTGAATAAACTGCATATAGAAGGGTCCTAGCTCAACATAATATAGTCTTATATGACAACCCAATAATCAACATAATACTGAACTGGGAAAAATTGGAAGCATTTCCTCTAAAATCAGGAATGAGAGAAGACTGTGAATTCTTACCACTTTTATTCAGTACTTAAAACTTTAGCCAATCAGAAAGAGGAAGAAAAAGGAATGCAAATAGGAAAGGAAGAAGTCAAATTATCCCTGTTCATAGATTATATTATTCTATAACTAAGACCCTAAAGAATCTACCAATTTCTCTTAGAACTGATAAGGAAATTCAGCAAAGCACCAAGATAAAAACAATTAACACATTAAAAATTCATAAGTTTTCCATATAGTAATAATAAGCTCAACTGATTAAGAAATAAAGAAAAAATACCATTCAAAATAGCCTCAATAAAACAGAATACTTAGGATACCAGGTATTCTCACCACAAAAATGATAACTAGGTGAGGCAATGCATATTTAATTAGATTTGCAGTGTTTATATGGTATTTCAATAGTTGATGGATAGATAGATATAGTACTTCAAAACATCATGTTGCACACATACATACAATTTAACTTGCCAACATACAATTTTATCTGTCAATTTTAAAAAGGAAAAAAAAACATCAAATAGGAAATAAAGACTTAGGTTGCCTGATTTTAAAAGTTACCATGAGCCTACAATAATCAAGATATTGTGCTATCAGTGTAAGAATAGATAGATTGCTGATTTAAAATTGAGAGTCCAGAAATAATCACTTTTAGTTATGATTAATTAATTTTCAATAAAAGTGCAAAAACATTTCAAAAGTGAGAAAAAATCTCAACATATAGTGCTGGAATTACTGAATATTAATAGTGTAAAAATCAATTTAAACCTTTACCTCACACCATATCCAAGGTTAAATCAAAATGGATCATAACCTTAAACATAAAAGTTAATGCTGTGAAATGTATAGACGAAAAGAGAGGATAACATTTTTGTGTCTTGGGTTAGACACAGAATTCTTAGATATGATAAGAAAAGTACAATTCATAAAAGAAAAATTATAAATTGAACTTGCTTAAAATTAAAATCTTTTGAACTTTAAAAAATACCATTAATATAACAAAATAAACTGGGAAAATATATCTGTACGTTATATGTCTAGTAAAAGGATTCTTATCCAGAATGTATAAC
This sequence comes from Hystrix cristata, assembly GCA_004026905.1. Lineage (NCBI taxonomy): Eukaryota > Metazoa > Chordata > Mammalia > Rodentia > Hystricidae > Hystrix > Hystrix cristata. Next base: position 83,731 of record PVJO010002266.1, on the reverse strand, counting down.
AAACCTAATAACTTAATAATAAGACAAGAAATGGAAAAATATTTTAAATGCTGTACATATATGGTTACCATGTACATGAAAACACACTCAACAATAATAGTCATTAGTAAAATCTCAATTAAAACTTCAACAAGATAACACTACTTAACCTATAGAATGACTGTAATAAAGTGATAAATAATATAAATATTGACAAGGATATTGACAAGGATGTGAAGAAACTCTTTCTTTCTTGCTGGTGGGAATGTAGAATAGTAGATACTTTACAAACAGTATGTAGCCTTTTCAACTTTAAACAAAAAAAGTATCATATTACCCAGTAATTCTAATCCTAGGAATTTAACCAAGAATGTAAAAAAACATGTCCACTCAAATACCCTTAGGCAAATATTCATGTCACTAATATTTACAGAGCCCCACACTTATAAACAATCTAAAGGCCATCAACCAGTGAGTAGATAAAAGAAATATGGCATAACAAATAGAAACATCACTGGCAATACCCGAAGAAAAGAATAAATAACCTCCCTCTAGAGCTGTAATTTGAACTCAGACTATCTTCTCAGGTGCTTCAAAAACTAGAGCCAGCATTTTCATTGGTAATAATAATGGCATTAGTTTGATAATTTCTATTATAAATATTCTTCAAAAATGTAAACTTATTACACAAAGAAAAAGTCAACTTTTGTTTTTATCTTTGGAATCCATCATAAATATTGCACTCAATCCTCCATATCATAGATCTTTCAGTGACCTTGGACAAAAGCAATAAAATACCAATCATATAATTGCCATATGTCCATAACAGGACATAAAATGAAGGTAAAAGGTAGCGGTCAAGCTACCTTGTCTGTTTCTAAGCATTGTAGAATTCTTCAATAAATATTATAAATATTTAAATGTCCACTTTTAAAACAATAAATACAAAACCCAATATTTTCTACATCTTTAACCACTCCCCTTTCCTTTTCCTATTGAAACACTTAACTATGTACAAACCACATAAACCTGAGCATGTTGTCTCACAAAGTCAAAGAACAAAATCACACACAAAAGGAGGAAGTTAAGAGAGTGTTTATTGGAAATGAGAAGAAGAATAGCTCCTGGTTTCCAGGAAGGGACTCTGAAAGTGGAATTGCAAAGTAATGTCTTTGATTTGGTCTCATCTAGCTAAGTAGGTAAAGGGAACTTGTCTCAAACAGGTGGTTCTGTGAGTTTAGATTAACCAATTTGGGTTCAGGTTTTGTAATGTAGAGTCTAAAGAAAATCAGTTATTCAGCTGGCCAAGCTCAAAGGAAACTGAGTTTAAAGAAAATTGGTTACTCGTTATTTTTAAATTCCTCAGGTTCAGCCCAGAGGTAAGGAGGAGTTGTCAACTAAGTCAGCATACTCTTAAGACGTTCTTCCTGTGAGAAATGGTCCTTATCTACCCCTACTTATCCTAATATTTTATCCTTTTCTCTGTATTTGTTTTTATATTTCCAAATTTAACTAGCTGCACAACTTGAATTAGCTCTTAATATGCTATTTTCTTTGTACCTAGATAACTATCTTAGGCCCACCCTTTTTACATTATTACTAATATATATTCCTCAATTCTTGAACAAAATCACAAAGAAGGTACATTCTTGATATTTTACCTTACAACTGAATATTTGCTCCTTCACATTGGTATAATGATCTTTTTTTTTTACATTCTGCCACCTAAAGGCTCTAAATTTTGGCATTGATACTGTTACCAATGAATAATTTTTGATTGTTGATGTTAATAAAGTTCAAAGTCAGGCTGAAGAAATTCTAAATGAATATTCTACCTATATAAAACTAAATGGTGCTTCAAAGAGGATCATAGAAGACTAGAAGTATGTTGCATTTACAGGCTACATATGTATCCAAATAGGTACGCAGCTGCATGATGAGATAGGGAGCCACAGAAAATCACTGGAATACCACTTGAATAAGTCAGTGACCAGGTGAAGACCAGAAATATTGTAATTTAGAATATTAAGTCAAATGAAAGAACCAGAGCACACTTTCATGGAGTGTGAAACAGCTCAGTGGGGCAGAGGAATGTCAACTTCAGTGGGCTGAAGGAGAAAATCCCAACATACTCTTAAGAACACAGACTCTGTTAGTGAACAAACATGTTGTCTGAGCAGAAGGGTTTTCCAAGTACTTGCAAGTGACCTGGTATGGAAAAGGTAATTCCCAGCAATGCCCAGCAGATTTGGATAGTGCTGGGATAGGAAGCCATCGTAAGAAGTAGCCTATTGTCTGAGTTGGCTGTGCAGGAGAACAGAAACCCCCACATTTTTATATGTTTAAGATGCAATAGCCACTCATTTTCAAGGATGCAGAAGGCATATTCCCTAAGAATCAATTTGGGAGAACAATGACTGTGACAGAGATAAAATTAGATTGTGGATCAGAGGAAAGCACACTGGATGCCCAATCATGAGAAATCCAGCTCCAGAGTCTGAAGAGTTTTCCATACAGCTGCCTGCTAACAGGAAACCAACAGTTACCTAAACAGGTGACTGGAAAGCCTGCTCTAGGTTCGGGAAAGTGAGCCAGCATGACTGCCTGCCAATATGAAAACTGGCTCCCTGCTCCAGAAAGTGGCCTGGTACAGCTGCCAGGTTACATGACAGCTACAAGGAAGAATTCAGCACCATGCTGGATGGTAGGGAGTGTATTTAGCCAAGCAGAGGGAAACGCCAGATGCCAGGTGGCAGGGAACATGTTCCACTGGATGCAACGACAAGTGCTGGGCAAAGAAAAACCTAACCTCCTCATGTGCTCATTTTTTCAGGTTTTACATTTTCTAAGTAGTGGCTGGAACACTGTGATAAGTAAGGAGAACAGCAATGTATAGATTCAGGGCTGAGGGAGTGGGTAAGAATTTAGGACGGGAACAACACTGTTGGGTTCACAGAAAGCTTGGTGGCTGTGGCTTCTCATCCCAGCAAAGACCCTGTGTTCCGTCTGTCTCTGCTCTTCTCAAAAATATTCAGACACCAGCTTCTAAGGGGATAGAATCTCCAGAACTGGAATTTACAATCCAGACCAGGCCAAGGTTAGGCAAGTGGGATGCTCAACAGGTGGCTCCAACTCTATCTACCTTTACTCTCATTCCCAGGTACAAAAGAGAAAAAAAAAAAAAGAAGAATTGAGACATCAAGTGTGAATCTAGCCCTGCCACTGACAACTTTGCTTAAGCACTAACTTTTTATCACAGAGAAATGAAACTCAGCCTAAAGACTACTTTAAGTTGTATGAGCTAATGGGACAGAGGATGAGAAGAAATACTCCTGAATGAAAAGGTTTTTTCACTGCCCTCCTTATACCAGGAAAAGTCCAATAAGAGAAGTCCGCTGAGGGGTGTGGGTGTTAAAAAAATCCCCCAAAGAAGAATTTACTATTGTGTTCTGTTGTTTTGTTATGTTTTCCCTCATAGTTTTTCCCATAGGGTTATCTAATTTTATGATTTTGTTAATTTTTAACTAGATTTTTCTCCCTATCTTTTCTCTCCCTTCCTATTTATCTTCAGTTTATTCTTTGTTACTCTTCTCAGACCTTCTGCTGTCTCTCTTCCCTCCATATATATCTATATATGTAATATATAGATATGTAATATTGGTATTAATCTGAATATCATTGATGCCTAACTTTTTCTAGCTTAATCTATATTATTACTCTTCCTTTCTCTTCCTGGGTTAGTGAAATAGTAAAGATCTTCTTAAATCAGTTAAATTATATGTTGATATATAGTTGGATTTTTAGTTGCTGACGCTACTCGTAGTTACTATCTCCACTAAAAGAATTTCCGGTGACTGAACCTAGCATTCTGAACAGGATGGGTGGGCACTTTCACACTGAGACCTATCCACAGTCCAGGCCACATAGTAAAGAGAAAGCCGCTCGCTAAAAAGAGCCCCACACAATAGTGGAAGACTTATCCACCAAAATGGATGCACAAACCTCAACATAAAAACAAAAGAAACATGAGAAAATAAAGGAACGAGATGCTTCTAAACATTCCAAAGTATTCCAATAACTGATTCCATAGACATTGAAATAGAAAAATGCCAAAGAATTCAAAAATTAATCATTAGAATGATCAACTAACTCAACAAAGGTACAAATAAACAGCTGAATAAATATTAAGGAAGATGCTACAGGACATGAAGGATCATTTTAGTAAAGAGATGGAGTTTTCTGGAAAAGAACAAAAATCCTAGAAATGAAAGCCCTAATAAATTAAATAGAAAATTTAATTGAATATTTCACTAGTAGGCAAGAAGAAGCAGTAGAAAGAATGGCAAGACTTGAATAAAACATAGATGTATTAGAACATTCAGATAATAATAAAAAGAATAAAAATCTATGAACAAAATATACGAGAGCCCTGGGACAACATTAAAAGACCAGACTGAAGAATTCATACTTCAACACAGAAAAGAAATAGTGGCTAATGGCATAGAAGACATACTAAGTGAAATAATACCAGCAAATTTTCCAAATCTGGAAAACAAAATACCTCCAGGTTATAGAGGCATTTGGAACTCCAGATAGACAGGACAGAGACAAACCATTCAGCTGAGCATGATGGCATACACTTATAATCTCAGCATTCTAGAAAGCTGAGGCACAAGAACCAAAAATTCAAGCCCAATTAAAGAAACTTAGTGACTTAGCAAGATGCTGTAAAACAAATAAATAAATAAATAAATCTCCCTGATACATCATAGCCAAATTGCCAAAAAAAAAAAAAAATACTGAAGAAAGAAAGACTATTAAACCTAGATAAAAGTAATGTCAAATCACTTACAATGTCACAGCCATCAAGGTAACAGCAGAGTTCTTAACAGAAATGCTAAAGGGCAGGAGGGCATGAAATGAGGTATTTAAATCCCTGAAAGAAAATAACAGCTAACACAGATTGTGATAAATCCTCCAGAGCTATCTTTGAGAATCAACAGGAAAATGAAGAACTTCAATAATAAGAATGAACTAAAAGAAATCATGACAACTAAGCCAGCATTGCAGAAGATACAAAAATCCTAAACACAGAACACAAATACAACCAGAGAGAGCATAGAAAAGAATAAATCTCATTAGTAGAGAAGATAAATAAATGAGGGTCAGAAATGAACTACTAGCAAATACAAAGAAAATTTGAAAATAATTTTATATATCTCCTGAATTTCTTCTAAAAATTTTAAATGGAAAACTTTATAGGAAGCTATGAGTTTAATAAGTTATTTTTCCCAATTTCAGTGTAAATACTAACTTCAAATAACTTTATTTAAATATTTGGTAAAAACTCCTAATATTTAAGATGTAAAACTACGTTATAATTTGAATGACATTGATAAGATGATAGGACAGGAAGTGCCAGCCCTCTTTGCCATACTAAGAACTGCATTAGCAATACTGAACCTAAAATTCATTCATAAGAATTATGGAAACCAGCTGAAACCAGTATCCCAGGTGAGTACAAAGCCAAGTACTGCCACACTGAAACTGATAGGATGAGCCATTTCATTTTATCCATGATTGTCCACCCCAAGCCACCTCAGATCAGCTTGGCTCAGGCCTTCTATCAGGAAAGAGAAGAGTGAAATTTTCATCTAATATTTTAGCTTTCCAGAAGTCACCATGAGGGACTGGTATCTGTATCACTTGACTGAGATCACTAAAAGAACCAGTAAAGTTCCCAGGACTGTAGTGCTGGAGACAAGAGGCTGCCAAAACTTGATGAAATTGGAAGAATATGCCCAACTACCTAAGGATAATTTATTTCAAGAAGTCATGGCTGAAATTTTCACAGATCTGAGGAAGGAAATGAACATCCAAACTTAAGAAACACAAACTATTCTAAATAGGAAGAACTAAATGAAAAAAACTTAAAGTCAGGAAATTCAAAGAGAGCAAGAATCTTAAAGTAAAAAAGAAAAACAACTCATCACATATAAGGGAGGTGCCCTCAGATCATCAATGCATTTCTCAGAAATCTGTCAGAAGATAGTGGGAAGATATATTCAATATGTGATAGAAAACAAGAAACTGCCAACCAAGAATTGTATCAATCAAAATCATCTCATAAAAGTGAAGGAGAAATAGAGACTTTAAAAAAAAAAAAAAGAAGTTCATACTAAAGAAGTCATCATCCTGGATTTGCCTAAAGAGATACTAACAGGAGTACCACAGGTTCAAACAGAAGGATATAACACAGCAACATAAAAGCATATGAAAATATAAAACTCACTGGTAAAAGTAAAAATGCAGAATGCTATAATCCTGACAAACACAGACTGCTATAATACTGTAATAGTGGTTTGTAAAATTCTACATCAATTCTAATGTAGAATTTAACAACAAAGCATTAAAAAAACTTTAATTATATAACTATGGTAATTGATAAACTTCTTTGAAGAATACAATCCATTCAGCCACTCTGTATCTTTTGATCAGGAAGTTTAATCCAATTATACTTAAAATAATTATCATTAAGCAAAACTTAACTATTGCCATTTAATTGTTTTCTCTCTGTCTTACACCTATTTCAACTTTTACTCTTAAACCCTCTTTTCCTCTCTTGCTGCCATTCTTTGTGATGCACTAAAGTTTTTGGATTAATATATTTCGATTTATTTTGTGTTTACTTTTTCTTTAATCTTCCATAGTTGTTTTGGTGATTATTGTAGGGATTACATTAAATATCTTATAAGAATCTATATTAAACTATAACAACTTAACTTCAATCATATGCAGAATTCTGCTTTTTTATATCTCCTCATCTCCCCCTACTTTATTTTCAGATCCTTTTCAAATTCCTCCCAGAATTGAAGAGGGTCATTTCCAAATTTCTCCATGAGGTCAGAATTATCCTGATAGTAAAGCCAGATAAAGATATTAGAAAAAAAAATGAAAAAACTATAGACCAATATCCCTGAAGAGCATAAATGCAACAATACTCAACAAAATACTGGTAAAGTGAATTTGGCAGCATATTAACAACATTGTACACTATCGTCGAGTGAGATTAATCCTTGGGATATAAGGATGGTTCAACAGCTGACAATCAATGAATGTAATACAACACATTAACAGGATGCAAGAGAGACATCACATGATATCTCAATTGATGTAGAAATATTTGCTAAAATTCTGCACTCTTTAATAATAAAAACAGCAGACTAGGAGTAAACAGAAATTTCTTTAGCCTAATTCACATCATATATGAAAAACCTATAGCTCATATACTCAATGGCAAAAATCTAAAATATTTTCCTCCAATATCATAAACAGCAAAGATGCTCATTCTCAATACTTGTATTCAATAAAGAACTCGAGATATCCCTGGCACTACCCAAAGAAGAAAGGAAAGAAGGGGGAGGGAGAGAGGAAGGAAGAGGGAGAAGGGGAGAAGAAGAAGGAGAAAGAGGAGAAAAAGAAGAGGAGGAAGAAGAAAAAGGAGAAGGAGGAGGAGAAGGGAAGAGGAGAAAGAAGAGAGACAGGAGGAGGGAGGAAGGGGAGGGGAGAGGAAGGGGGGAAAACTGGGTATCTACATGAAGAGAATAAAAAGGGACCCCAATGTTATACGTACTACAAATTTGATTCAAAATGGAGAAAAGACTTTAGCATAAGAACTGAAACTATAAAATGCCTATAGATACAGGAAAACCTAGGAAAAAATTTCTATGACATTGATCTCAGTGACTATTTCTGAGATAGGATACCAAAAGCAATTGGTAACAAAAGTAAAAATAAATAGATGGGACTACTTAAAAGCTCTTGCACAGCAAAGGAAGCAATCAAGAGAGTGAGACAACCTATGAAACAAGAGAAAAAATGTATTAATTTGAACATTGGATAAGGGGTAATATCTAGAATATTTATATTTTAAAAACTCCTATAGCTCAATAACAAAAACTGTACTAAAATAGCCAGATTAAAAGGGAAAAGAAATGAATAGACATTTCTCTGAAGAAAATGTACAAATGGCCAAGAAGAACACGAAAAGACATTCAGTGTCATTAATCACCTGGAAAATACAAATCAAAAACAAAATGACACATCATCCATACCTGTTAGGTTGTCCATACCTGTTAGGTTGTTAGGTTGTCCAAAAAGATAGGAAGAAAAGAGGGACAGAGCCAAGGAGGGAGAGAGAAAGGGAGAGAGAAGAGGGTAGGGGAAAAGGAGGAAGAAAATAACAAGTGTTGGTAAGGAGGCAGAAAAATTGGAACCCTTGAGAACTTGTTGGTCCAAGAATGTTTAAATGGTACAGTCGAAATAGAAATCAAGAACTCAATCCTATTTACAATAACCACAAATAAAATAAAATACCTAGGGATAAACTTAACCAAAAAAGTGAAAGATATCTGAATTAAAAATTAAAACACTAATGAGCACAATTAAAGAATGACTTAGCCCAAGCAATTTACACATTCAGTTCAATCCTAAACAAAATATCAATGCCATTATACAGAACCAGAAAAAAACAACAAATTTATATGGAATCATTAAAAAAAACAGTCAGAGCCATTTTGAGCAAAAATATAAAGCAAGAGACATTATATTGCCTGACTTTGAAGCTGTAGTAAAGCTGTAGCAATCTAAACATCATGGTGTTAGCATAAAAAAGGGATCAAAAGATGGAGAGAGAGGGGAGAGAGGGAGCGACAGGAAGAAAAAAGGAATTAAAATGTGTCATGTGCATGTACAAACTACACACAAGGAATGTAAACATAATGTACGCAAATATGTACCAAAAAAAGGAAGGAGGTCAAGGAATAGGTGGAAGAGAGAGAGAGGGAAGGAAAAGAGAATGGAAAAAGAAATTAAGATGTATTATGTACATTTACTAATGTCCTACAAGAAATGTAAACATTATATACTACACATATATACTAATAAAAAATAAAATTTTAAAAAATGGACACAAGATTCAGTGGAAGAGAAGAGACAGCCTAGAATTGAACCCACACATCTACAGCCAACTGATTATTATAAATTTGCTAAAAACATACATCAGAGAAAGGAGAGTCTTCAATAAATGGTGCTGGGAAAATTGGTTATCTATATTCAAAAGAATAAAACTAGATTCTTATTTATCTCCAGTTATAAATATCAATTCAAAAGGATAAAAGACAAGTAAGAATGCCCTAAAGGTATGAAACTTTTAGAAGAAAACATGGGAGGAATGTGTTAAGCTATTGGGATAAGCAAGGATTTTTTTTTGTACAGGACCCAAAAAGCACAATAAATGAAAGCAAAAGTAGACAAATGAGATAGATCAAACTAAAAAGTTTCTGCAGTGCAAAGGAAAAACTTAACTGAATACAGAGACAACTACAGATGAATAGCTAAAAAAGATGTGGTTTTTCTACACAATGGAGTACTACACTGCCATAAAAAAGGATAAACTAGAGTCATTTGTATGCAAATGGATGTTCCTGGAGAACATACTATTAAGTGAAATAAATCAGACACTTATTAGTACACATCGAATTGTTTCTCTGATATGAAAAACCATAAGTGTAAATAAGGACAAAGGAGTAGAATAGATATTTTGTTTAAAAAAATAAAGAGATAGTATTCAAAAGAGAGAACTAGATAGGGAAAAGGGGGATAAAGAAGAAGGTTAAAAGAAAAGTAAGACAAAAGGGGAAAAAATGGTAAAGTGTAGCTACACTTGTTGCAAATAGGGAGGGGTGGGTGAATGGAAGGGAGGGGAGGGGAAGGGGGGAAGAGGGGGGAAAACCAAGATGTATCATGTACAGGTACAAAATAACCATGTTGATTATGATCATTATGTATACAATGTACCAATACATGCTCTTGGTAAAAATAATAAAGAAATTTAAAAAAAAGAGTTTGATATCCAGAATATATAAGGAACTAAGAAAAACTTAACTGCAAAATGTAATTTGAATAAAAATGGGCCATAGATCTAAAGAGATATTTCTCTAAAGACATAAAATGGGCCTACAGGTAGACAAAAAATGCTCAACATCACTAATCAAAGAAATGCAAATCAAAACCACAGTGAGATATCACCTTACCTCAGTAAGAATGACTAATATTTAAAAGAAAAAACAATCTAAAGATCAAAATATTAAGGATATGGAAAAAGGGAACCTTGCACAAAGTTGGTGCAAATGTAAATTAGTACAGTCATTATGAAAAACAATATGGAGGTTACTCAAAATATTTTTAAAAAGAACAACCATGTGATCCAGCAATCCCACTCCTGAATATTCATCCAAGGAAAATGAAATTAGTATATCAGAGTGATGTTTATACTCCCAAATTCATTCCATCAGGAAATGGAAGTAACCTATGTGCCGATCAACTGAACATATAACAAAAATGTGATACACATACACAATAAAATACTTGTCAACCATTAAAAGGAGCATGAAATCCTGTCATTTACAGCATTGATGATGGAACAGGGTATGTTAAATGAAATAAGTCAGGAACTGAAAGACAAGGGTGCATATATATATACACACACACATACACACGTGTGCATGTGCACACACACACAACAGAATATTATTCAGCCTTAAAAAGAAAGAAATTCTGTCATATGCCATAACACGGATGAACTTCGAGCATAACATCCTGTGAAATAATCTAATCAAGTAGAACCACAGAAGAAAATAGTTCTGGGCATGAAGACTGTAATCCAGCTACTTGGGAGGCTAAGGCATAAAGATCACAGATTGGAAGCCCACCTGGGCAACTTCTTAAGACACTGTCTCAAAATAAATGTTTATTTTTTAAAACACCTGTATATGTAGTTCAGTGTTAGAGTATTTGCTTAGCATGTGCAAAGTCATGGGTTTAATTCACAGTAACACACACACACACACACACACACACACACACACACACAAAATTACTTCATGGTATCCAAAAAAATTTTTATATTAGGTGTCCAAAAAAAAGTTTTTTTAAATCATGGGGGAAAAAAATCATGGAAAGTGAGAAGGAGTGGGAAACAGAGTTATTCTTGATGGACATAAAGGCTCAGTCTTGCAAGAGGAAAAAGTTCTAGAGATCTACAGTATAATAATATATATATAGTTAATATTTGACAATAGCACAACATATATACAACACATACAAATGCACTATATTCTATTTATGTAATATGTAACATGCACTGGATAAAAAATAAGACATTTTAATCATCTTAATAGATTCAAAAAAGAGTCAGTAAAATTCAACATCACTGTAAGGTAAAAAATCCTTAGATATGGAAAAATTAGGCATGGAAAGAATGCATCTCAACAAATCCATAGCCTACATCATACTGATTGTGGAAAAACTGAAATTATTTTCTCTAAGATCAGAAAGAAGACAAGGATGTTGATTTTCACTACTCTCAATCAATATAGTATTGGAAATCTTAGCTAGACCAACAAGAGAAAATAGACAGATAGACAGTGTCTTAGTTATCTTTGTAGAGCCAATGGTTTGCAAGGGAGCAGATTTAATACAGGACATTTACAAGTTACAACACTCACACACACAAGCCCAATTCAGGAAGAGTACAGAATGTCTGTTTATGCGCTGGAGACCTGAAAGATCCAATCAAGGGCTGGGAGCCCATGACACTGTCCCATGTACATCCGTGTCTTCACTAAATGGCTGAGGAAATCTATACTGGAACCAGGATATGATGTTCACAGCAGAGATGAAGACCAGCGCTCCCCTGAAGTGAAAAGCAGCCATCCTTGATGACAGCAAGACCCCGAGCTACTTCTGCAACAAGAACAGCCAAATTCCCTTCTGGAGAACCAGCCACAAGAGAGCTTCTCCTGGGAAACAGCCAACTCCTATCTTCTGTTCCCGTTCTCCTTTATATTACATTGGCAATAACCTTCAGATGGATCCTCTATGCCCAGAACCACACCAAGTCAGTCCAGCTGGGTGTTCCTGCTCAAGTTGACCACAATAAGTCCAGCATAGATAGATAGATGATAGACAGACAGACAGATAGATAGATAGATAGATAGATAGATAGATAGATAATAGATAGACAAACAGATAGATGAAAAAGAAGGTCAATTTATCCCTTTTGGCAGATGACATGATTTTATATGTATAGAAGCCTAAGGACTTCACCTAGAGGAAAAACTCTTAAAACTGATAAAAATCAGTAACCTTATACACCAATAATTAAATTAATGAGAAAGAAATCAAGAAAGTAATCTATTTACAATTGCTACAAAAAATAAAAAGAAAAAATATATGGGAATAAACTTAACCAAGAAAGTTAAATTATAGAACACTGATGAAAGAAATTAAAGAGGAAACAAAAATAGAAAAATATCCTGTGTTCATGAGCTACAAAAATTAATGGTTATAATGTTCATACTGTCCAAAGCAATCAAGAGATTCAGCACAATTCCCATGAAAGTACCAATGACAGACATAAATAGAAAAAACACTTCCAAAATTTGTAAGGAACTATGAAAGACCCCAAATAACCTAGACAATTCTGAGCAAAAGAACAAAGCTTAAGCAATACCTGACTTCAAAACATACTATAAAGTGATAGCACAAAAATAGCATGGCACTGGCAAAAAGACAGAGATTCATCAATAGAAAAGATGGACAACCCAGAAATAAGTCCTCGTATTTATTGTCAACTGGTTTACTTTACAAAGGCAGCAAAAAAAGAAACTGCATTGGGAAAGGAAAGTCTTTTTAATGCATGGTGCTGGAAAAAGTGGATATCCATATTCAGAAGAAAGAAAACAAATCTCTATCATTTACCATATGCAAAAATCTACACAAAATGAATAAAAGATAAATTTAAAATAACTAGGCAAAAACATAGGGGAAATATTTTAGGACACTGCAAAGTGCAAAGATTTTTTTTCTTTAATATGACCCCAAAAGCACAGGCAACAAAAGCAAAAATTGCCAAGTGAGATTATATCACACTAAAAAGCTTCTGCACAGCAAAAGAAATAATCAACACAGTGCAGAAGAAAATACTTGCCAACTATTCATCCAAGAAGGGATTAATTTCCAGAATACATAAGGGACTCAAATAACTCAGCAACATAAAAACAAACAATTAAAAATGGACAAAGGATCTGAATAGACATTTCTCAAAAGAGGATGTACAGATAGCCAAGAAGTATGTAAAAAAATGCTCAACATCTCTAAACATAAAGGAAATGCAAATGAAAAACACAATGATATATTTTCTTGCCCTAGAAAGAACGGCTATTACCAAAAGGCAAAAAACTAACAAATACTGTCAAGAATGTGGAGAAAAAAACACTTATACACTGTTACTGGGGATATAAATTAATACAGTCACTTTGGGAAAAAAAGAGAGCGTTTCCTCAAAAAATACTAGAAATAGAACTATCAAAAGTTCTAGAATTTCCACTACTGCTTATATATCCAAAGGAATTAAAATCAATGTCAAAGAGTGCAGATATCTCTTTGACATTGTCAGGATAGAAAAATGATGAAAGTTCCACCAACTGATGAATGGATAAAGACTATGTGCTACATTTGCACAATAGAATACTAGTTAGCCACTAAAAGGGTGACATCCTGTCATTTTCAACAACACTGATGAAATTGGAGTACATTATGTCAAGTAAAATGAGTCAGGCACAAAAATACAAATACTACATGTTCTTGCTTATATGTAGAAGTTAAAAAAAAAAACTGATCTCAAAGAAGTAGAGAATACATCTATTCCCAGAATGTGAAATGTGTAGATGTTAGAGGGATGGAGAAAGTATAGTTAATAAGTAAAAAAGTACAGTTTGATTACAGAAATAACTTCTAATGTTCTATACCATAGCAGGATAACTGTAGTTTACAATAACTAATTCAATATTTCAAAACAGCTAATACAGAAGATTTTGAATGTTCCAAACACAAAATAAAAAAATACATTTTTCAAGGTGATAGACCAATTACCCAGATCTGAACATTATACATTGTATACATGTGTTGAAATGTCATACACGCTGTACCTATAAATACATACAATTACTATGTGTAAAGTAAAAATGAAAATGTATTTTTTAAATACATGAGAATCAAAAAAATAAGGTGGCAAATACTCCTTTCAGAACAATTTGAAATAATATATAGAGTTGCCCCCAACTTATAATGGTTTTACTTATAATATTTTGGCTTTGTGATGGTACAAAATTGATATGCATTACGTAGAAACACTCCATCTTTTGAATTTTGACTTTTTCTCTGGGCTAGAAATATGCATTAGCAATCTGTCTTACAATGCTGAGTAGGGGCAGAAAGCCATAGTTTCCAGTCAACCATGTCACCAGAAAGGTTTATTAGTCAGCTTTCCTGCTGCAAGGCACAATAACCAACACCTACAATTTAAAGGAGGAGAGGTTTAATTTGTGTTGCCTGTTAAGGGGATTCAATCTGTGGACATCTGGCTCCAAGAGAAAATATCAAGGGGGAAGGGCATGTTGGAGCAAAGCTGATTAGTTCACAGTATATGGGAAGCAGACTAGGGGAACAGTACCAGAGAGGAAGGGGCCAACGCAATAAACAGACCCCAAGGCCATGCCTTCATGGCCCATCTGGATACACCCAGAAGAGCACTCCACCATTCAGCCAGGCAGGTACCAAAGCCAACCAGGTTGACATTCCACCCGAACTGCTACAAAGGGTAGATGACCAGTACACTACGGTGTACTGTGTTATCAAAGTTACAATGTTTTATAGTTTAGGGCATTAAGTGAATTTTCAACTTAAAATAGATTTTTGAGAGCATACCTATCATAAATTGAGAGCATTTGTGCAATTATACTCCCCAATTTAATCGCCCTTCACTTAAGGATAGCCTAGATTTAGTGACTTATTTTCAAAGAACAGAGTATAGAAAGAAAAAAAATTACAGTGGAGAAGGCTGGTAAAAAATAACTTAATAAAAAAAATAACTTAGTCAAGCAACCTGGGTTAACATCACTGATAATAAGGTGATAAGGCATGTTGATATCAAATACCCTCCGATACAATTCAAAGAGAAAAGCACTTAAACCTCTGCAGTATTTTTACCACCAAAAAAATCATATACACATATACATCATATACACATATACATCATATACATATATATATATATATATTCTAATTTTACCAAAGAGAAAGACATTAGACACACTCAAATTGAAAGACAAAAAAAAAAAACTTCACAAGTAATCTTTAAAATTGTCAAGGTTATGAACAACAAGGAAAAAAGAAACTATAACCAAGCAAAGGAGTATAGAGACATGCAAAAAATGGAATGTGATGTCCTGGATGGGACCCTAGAAGAGAAAAATAATATTAAAGAAAAACAAAATAAATCTGAATAAAGTATGTAATTTATAGTAGCATACCAAAGTTAACCTCTTAGTTTTTCAACTGAATCATAATTATCTAAGTGTTAACATTAGGAGCAACTACATGAGGGGTATATAGGAATTCTCCATATTTTCTCTGCAACTTTTCTATAAATGTAAATGCATTACAAAATAAAATTTATGTTAAAGTTATAAGTATTTGAAAGTGTTATCAAGAAGCTTACCCACTAACAGAAGTTGATAAGTCTCAATATCAAGGCTTGAAATAGGTAGCAGGCATTAGCGTACTCTCAAAAGATAGAATGCCTGAACACTATACCAGAATCAGACCCTTAATAGCTGTGTGACCTTCAGAGGCTTAATCTTTCCATGTCTCATCCTCTACACAGATGAAAAGGGATAATAATAGCACCTGTCTCATAGGATTTCTATGAGGCTTAAATGAGTTAATTTATATAAACAATTTATTACAATGGCTATTTATGTAGAAAGCACTCAACAAATTTGAATCTTTAGTATTATTGTCTTGAAAATGTATTACTTTAATATGCAAGTATTAACACTATGCACTCTTGTCCATACTCTACATACAATGATGTTTGCTAACTTTTTTGGGAGCCAAAGCAAATGACTTTCTTCATAAAAAGTGTGCAAGAAGTTAGTGCAGTACAAGTATTTGCCCTCTTGGGGGGGCACCTTGCTTGACTTTTTTTTTTTTTTTTTTTTTCTTTTTTTGTGGTGCCGGGGATGGAACTCAGGGCCTTGTGCTTGCAAGGCAAGCACTCTAATCACTAAGCTAAATCCCCAGCCCAACCTTGCTTGACTTTTAAAGGGACTTTCATGTTCCTTACAGTAATGAATTTTGACCACATTTCCACAAGAAGAAGAAAACCAGATTTTATCTTCAACTTTTAAATGAGTTCTAATGACATTAGATATCCCATAGCTGGTTAGTGGTAAAGCTGAGTGAAATCAGAGATTTCCCTCAATGTCTTACTACTTTTTCTGTGGTTCAATTAGAATTTCCACCTATAAAGTCATCCAATTTTACAGCTGTTTAAACATTATCTGGTCCAAACTCTCTATCTAACAAAGGATCCCCTTTAACTTATCCCTGATAAGTGCTCACCTAGTCAACCCTTGAACAATTCTAACAAATAGATGCTCATAATCCTTCAAAATGACCCATTATATTTTCATAGTTTTCATTATTTAATCTCTGAGTTAATGTCCAGGATGGCAAGATGTTCAGCAAAGCTAAAGCACAAGGCACCACCCTATCACAATGACTATGTTCCTGTTTGTGTAGCATAAATCTTGGGTCTCTAGGCTTCCTAAAGATTAAATATACTTTAATATACATTTTAAACATACTTTTATAATGTAATATAGTCAATGTCCTTTTTTTTTTTGTGTGGTGCTGGGGATCGAACTCAGGTCAATGTCCTTTTAACAAATGCCTTTTGTGCTTTAAATTAGCCAGTTTTTTTGTATGCAACTAAAAATCTCTGACTTAATTTTATTATTATTATTATTTTGGGGGGGGGTGCTGGAGATCAGGGCCTTGCACTTGCTAAGCAAGTGCTCTACCAACTGAGCTAAATGCCCAACCCTAGTTTAACTTTAAAACAACAAATTTAATAAAAATTAAAATGGCTAAACAATATATAACTATCAATATTAGTAAATGGTGTTAAAAGCTAATATCAACAGGTATGAACCTCTTCACAAGAAGTCAATTCTGAATTTGATAAAAACCATATTATTCCTTCAAGTTATTCTTTTTCCAGAGCATTGCTTTATTCAGTAAGTTTCTCCTTTGGAACTAGGAAGCATTAGTGAGGCCCACTGCCAGAAAATGAGCACTGAACACCTCTTCCAGTAATACTACATGGGAGTCAATTTTTGTAGCCCAGCTGCTCAATGAGCAAAAAATGAGGATTGATGGACTATTCAAATAGCTGATGCTGAATTATAATTTGAGAAAGGAGCAAATCTTTTCTCTAAATACTCTTGTATTTTGCCAAAATAATTAATGCTAGTTACATATCTCTGGAAAAATATAAAAATTGATAACAAAACTTCACATACAGACGTAGCAAAGTTTGTTGTCCAAGTTAAAAAAAAAATCACACCTCACTTCTCAGTTTTTTAGCCCACTACATATGGTAAAAACACAAAATCACTAAGACTTATAAAGGGCTGTTTGGCAGACTTTTTCTATTTACAGGGACTATAAGCTATAAAATTGAATTTGAGGACCCATCTTCAAGAAAAAGTTATTAGTTCTCAGAATAACTGTATGTTAGTGGATCAGACATAGATAAAAGATTTCCATTATGACTGTTTTAAGCTATGATTTACAGTACCCTTCATTGTTTCATAATGACTTTCAATTTTGAAAATGTACAACCACTGTTAGTTTTATGGATGTACTCACAATTGATTGTGGGCTTGAGAGATTGATCCTCTAATTTAATATCAAAAGGAAAAGTTTTAGACATACAATAAATAGGCATCCCAGATACACTTATAAGCAAATCCTTCAACCAGTGGAATTTTATGGGGAAAATAAATGTGAAAATGTTTTCATAATTGTTTAACCACTTATTTAGCTAAATTCTGAATAAAACTTGTTTGATAAGGAGCTCCTTCCCTTCACTATCATACAATTCTGTATTACCTATACATTTTTGTCCTACTGCAAACAAAAACCTCATGTTCCTAATTATCTATGTGAAAGTATTATTGAAAAATGAACTTGATCAAAAAGAGCCACTCATCACTTCTTGGCCTTTTGGCAAAGATCAAGTATAAAAATTTCATCCAGGACATCAACTTTTGATTGACTGATTTCATTGACATTTTTCTTTTCCAACTCATATTAAAAGGTATATTTGCCAGTTATTTCAACCAAAGTCCTGGGGCGTTCCATAAAATCAAACTTGAAATCCATGCTGAAATTTCTAACTCTGCATATCACTCCTCCCAATCCTATCTCATAATAGGCCCACCCTACCCGAAGTCCCTACTCAAGATCAGTCTTTATTCAAAACCAGACCTGGTTAAAGCCAAAGGACACATCTAGATTTCAAATTCTATTTCTTCCTACCTTTGTCCATTTTAGACTGGTCTTCTGCCTCAGTTGTTTTCCTTTAACTTCTAGAGAATTGACAATACTTCTACTTTGGTCCATTCCGCTAGAGCTGAAGCCCATCAAAACCATATTGTTTTTAATCAAGTAGCTTATATCCTTTCTATCAATTCTCTTAACTATGATGAGATCTACATCTACTATAGAGTCATTTTGGATCCTTTATCCTTGCTGAACATAATGACAAAAAGATTTAAGCACAGTAATTTAAGTGAGCAAAATCAAATAAAGCATAATATTTTACCATCTGATTATTACAACAATGGTAAGCCACGTTTATATGACTCCAAGCTCATCTGTCCAATACAATTATTTTTATAAAACTAGGAGGAAAATCTAAGATCCACTAAGTGCCTATCATTTACTAAGTCTGTACCAGCGGGTTGAGCACTGGTTGCTCTTTTCCTTTTATTTTGTACTGAAAAA
>PVJO010002266.1:0-64674 GCA_004026905.1 Hystrix cristata | reverse complement strand
TTCTTATTTCTTCATGTATGAATGGGCCTCAATTATTTTGATTTGAGAAGGAAAAAAAACAAAGAAAGACTGTATAATGAGGAGGTGAACTAATGCTCCCTAAGTTCTGTACTAGTTTGATCTCTAAATGTCCAAGTTTATGGTTCTATTTACTACACAAATAGAAACCAAAAGCAAGAAACAAATGTAGTTCACTATACTCCATGTAATCAATTCTAGTGAAGACCATAAATTCAAGTTAATGTGAGGCCACCATATTTTACTCATTCACACACACACATATATCTATATATATATATATACACACACTGATTTTTATCTTGTAATATTTTTCCAAAACTGCATCTACAATATAAATAAGCTGTGGAGAGATAAAAAGAGTGGCCTATGAATTTAGCAACTGAGACATTTAAAAGATTTTCAGGTAAAATTTTATTGCAAAAAGGTGAAAAAACATTGTCTGATGTCTCAAGTGTCTGAGACAAAGTCTAAGTATAACACTGAACTGATATTTTAGATTATTATTTGCATTAAACCTGCTTCATTAACATTTCACAAGAAATAAGATTTTTAGGGATTAATTAGATATTTTCCACATATATTAGGACAACATTGATGTCTTCAGGTAAGTTATCAAAAATGATACAGACTCCTAAGAAAATGGAAATTGAATAAATTGTAGGGCATTTTGCTACTAAATTATTTAAATATAAAATGTTTACATTTTAATATTTTAAATTAAAAATGTTTTAATTTACATAGGGAAATTTACTCATCATTTTGTTGCTTTTATAAACACTTCGACTGGTTTACACACTCTTAAGACTATACCAAAATATTTTTAAACATTAGTTTCTGGGGCTGGGGGTTTAGCTCAGTGGTTAGAGTGCTTGCCTGGCAAGCACAAGGTCCCGAGTTCGATCCCCGGCACCAAAAAAAAAATATATATATATATTTTTATGAGATAATCTACTGAACAGATTATTTTCATACATGTAGTAGGGAAAGAGTTGCTTAGAACTAACATACAATTCTCATTCTCAGTTGCACGGGCACATTGGCAAGTCATCTAATTTTTCTGTAAATATACATTTTTAAACATAAAGATATTAACCTATCATACCTTATTGTCTTAATAAGATGATTATGATGATTAGATATGACAAAATATTTTGCCAACTATAAAGCAATATGTCAGTATAGCTATTTTATTATTCTATATATGTCTTAATAGTCAATTACAATAAATTATTTCCAAGAACAGTGAGAATTTATTGTCTTAACCAAAGACCTGGGTTGATTGTCAGTGCACATAGTTTAGTATTCTGCCATTAATTCACTGTCTTATAAACTGGCAGTGATAACAAAATATAATGTACAAGAAAATTCATGTAGGGAGTTGGCCACTAACCAGTTACAAAGAAACTGAAAGTTTTTTTAAAAGTTGATAATTTAAGAGAAGTATTAGACTGGGTGAAAGGAAGTGGGACAAGGTAAGTAAATCAATAATGTTTGGGTGATTTACATTATACCATCATTGTATGTTTGCCCAGCAAGGATCTTTTTTTTTAAAACCAACTCTTGGGAAATTATTCACTCCTTTAAAAAATTTGACTATACGATTCAATCTGCTTTCCAACCAGTAATGCTCAATGGTCTGACAGGTTTTTTTAAGTATAAAAGGCATTTACAACTGAACTGCATTGAAGTTCTTCCCCCTATTTCTTACACTACATCCAGCTAATTGCTCTTTAACATGCTAACAGAAGGATAAGCTGATACATAATAATTGAGGCATGCACCAATCCCATAATGCCAGGAACTCAGAAGCAGCATGAGAAAACATCAGATTTTTGGCATGTGGGCTAGATGTTTAAATCTGCATAGATTCGAGCCAATTAGACTTGTCAGACTCCAATCCAGTTGAGAGTGACTCCTGATGGTGGAAAGACATGTGGGACAAGCCATAGAAAAGCTTGCAAATGTCAGAAAGGCCAAAAGGTGCCCCACCGGCCTCAAAACTATTAATTAGCAACCAGCAAAAGCACCACCAAAGAATCGCTGCCCCAGCACTCCTCCTCCAGAGGTTGCTGCTACTCGGCCTCATTATCATCTGGATGGAAAACAACACCCTTTCCTGGGAGCTCTGGGCAACACTCTTATTGATTAAGTTCCCACAGTGTTAAATCATTCTGTAGCTTTCACTTCAGTCTTCCCATCCCTGAATAATAAAACCTTCAAAGGATTTACTAGGATGGAAAGGGAAGTGAGGGCACAAGGAAAGAAAGAGCACTACAACATATTGTTTATATAGTGCCCACAGTGTCTACATAAATCACATCCCAGAAAGGGCTTAAAAGATAACATCTAAAATTAAGTTGATCTGAATATTCTCTCGTTCTTACTAAGGTACAATTCACCCCCTCCTCCCACCAAAAAAATAATTGATATGTCAGCTTTTCTAAGTCTCTTTGGCCAAATAAAAATCACAACTTTAAATAATATTTCTACAAGTTGTCAGTGACCTTATTTGATGAGCAGATCAAAAATATCTGATAGACACGTTTGCTCCAATGTCCAAAGCAAAGAAAATATTTAAAGGGACCAGACAGCAAGCAAATATTCGACAACTTTTAATCTCATGAGAAAATGTGAGCTCCAAATAATTTTTATTTAATTATAGAGTATTTGTATTTAAAAACAGATCAAATAGGTGTGGTAGCACGTGCCTGTAATTGAATCACTCTGGGAGGCTGAGGCAGGAGGATGGAAAGTTTAAGCCTGAACAACTAAGCAGTTTAGAGAAACTCTGTCTCAAAATTTTTTTAAAAATATCTTTTTTAATTTAAAAGGCTGGGATGTAGCTCATTGTGAAGGCCTGGGTTCAATCTCCAGTACCTCCCTCCACAAAAAAGCAAGAAAATAATGGTACTATAATAGATTCACTTGTATAATACATATTGTGTGATAGTGAACATTAGGATCCTTATCTGTGATTTTTAACTATCTCGTAGCATATTTGGGGGGATTAAATAAGAGCATCTTATGAAGTATTTAACACAAAATAAGTGGTCAAGAAAAGTATAGTTGCTACAGTCATTTCCCTTAGTATTACTAAGCAAATAACCAGCAACTTACATCCTTTATAAGGCAAATGTTTGTCTACTGTGTGTGTTTGAAGCAATATGTCTATGCTTCAAGTTAGTTCCAATATCCCACAGAGAAAAGAAACAAGCATTAGGTGGACATATAACATCTACATTTATTTGTGTTATCTTAGCTAGCATTCCCTAACAAACTACTTAACTCTCAATAAGACCATTACTTCTATCAAAACAGAAGGGAAATATTCAAGGGAAAATAAAACTTCTAAATTGGACACAAAGGAAATCTAAGTTGTACTGAGTTGGCTAAAAGTTAGGGATGAAAAGTGTTTTGGCCACTGAGCCAGGAAGTAAATAAGTTCCTCAGTCTTTAGATAGGAAAAAAAGTATTAATTTTATTTTATTATTTCATTTTGTTTAGTAGTATTCCAGAATCATTAAATGTGGCAGTTACAAAGTACAAGTTAGTGGAAAGACACTTGTAATTTCTGGATTTTGAATGTAGTTAAGATCTAAATTATGGTTACATAACTAAGGTAATCTTTCAATAATTTTCACTCATTCTTTATGTGCTCTATATCAACTACAAAAAGCTTTATGGTTTGAAAACCAGGGAGCAAGGGAAAGGGGACAGTTTAAATTCAGTGAGTTTAAAAATAAGTACCAAAGTATGATTTAAGATTAAAAAGAAGACTATCAAATACAATACATAGATCTCAAGAGACTAAAATAAAAGATCAAAAATAAATTATGAAAATAATACAGCAGTAAATGAGGATGATTTACGGTCCCTTCCAATTAAGGTTAAATTTGCATAATTATTTTTAAACATTTTTAATATTGTGCTGAATATTAACTGACACTGAAAGAAAAAATATTCTTCCTAGAAATTCTGAGTGATGATACATATAACTGGTCAGAATTCAGACTTAAAGTACAGAAAAATTTGTTACTATTAGATGTCCAATTTACATAAGTCAAACTACGTTGGTTCTGCCTATATATGGCAGAAGCTTTACTCTTCAAATTTCTATACATCCAATAATTCCACTATTTTCTGTTTAAAAAAAAAAGCCTAATAAAGTTTCACCTATAAACACAACCAGCAGCTGAATGTAGAAGCAAAATGCCAAAATATATTCTAGATTTCACTAAGAACCTCTTACAATATTGAACATTTCTGGTAGTGGGTCTACATTGTCAGCCATATATATGGAGATAACGGGGATGATTTTCATTGGTGAAAACAATGCTCCCTGCTCCTCTCTCTGATCCTTCAACAACCTTACTAATACCAAAAAGTCACAGTAGGAACAATTTGGAGATGAAAACTACCTAGTAAACAGTCATCACTAAACACAGCCATTTACTAAAACTAAATAACATTTAAGTCCATAAATTTAATGTACTAATTATATGGGTCATAAAATACAAAAAGGAGGAAAAAAAGCCATGTAAAATCGGCACCACATTAGGGCAAAATTGGTGTACTCTGTTCTTCAACAAGGTGAAAAAGTCACACTCGTGATCTCTTTCACGTGGAGTACACATTTCCTGAAATGTTACAAAAACATTCACACACACACACACACACACATACTCTAGTGATAGAACATCGGGTCATTGTATAACTAGCCAAAGAAATTGTGTGAGCCCAAATTTAGGAAAGCATACAAAAAGCAATTTTTCTAGATAAAATTCTATTTCGTTTCAGCTGGCACTTCCCTCTCCACACCACACTACAGCATAGCCTACATCACTCACACCACACACACACACACACACACACACACCCCCATACACACACACACACACACACACACACACACACTTATCCTAAAAAAACATTGAGAGACTTCTTTTGCCTAATACTGAGGCCTGGGTTGTTCCCTCAAACTCTTGCTCTACATCATCAGACTGAAACTCTTGCTGGGAAAGATGAAGATAATGGCAACTCCAACTGAGAGGCCATTCACACTACTCATAATTATAGAACAGATTGCAGTAGTTAGAAAATGGGTGGGAGACTGAGGGGTAAGGAGAAAACCATTCAGTCACAAAAGCTATCCCTTGCCAAGGCTGAATACTGGTGCTTAACAGAAGTTCAAACACCTATATTTATCTATCACTTTAGTAAAAGCTGATTTGACAACTCATTTTATTAATTTATATGTGATTTAAAAGGGCTGATATCAAGTAAGTAATTATTTAAATAATATTTTAAAACTAACCATTATAGTTTTCTTTAAAATCAAATTCTCTGTAATATTTTCACAGTATGATAAAATGGTGTACAATTAACAAAGGACGGTTATACTGGTCCCATCAGATGTAAGAACAATACTAACTAAAAAATCTTCTATTACTGCTTCCCCAAGAAACCATCAACATACTTTGCTTCTTCTGTTAAAAATTTTTGGTGAATAGAATAGAAATTATAAACTAACTGCAGTAAATCAGCTTCTCGGAGTTCAGCAAGGTAAATCCTATCTCCACTCAAAGGAATATCCATCAATTAGAACTAGAAGTGAAATATTCCTTTAAGTACATGCAACTTTGCTATGTTTAGACTAGCACTGTATTTAAAAGTGCATTTTTATTTTATTTTTTCTCTTTGCCAAGAGTGCTAAAGTTTAACTGGAATAATTTCATACTGTGACAAAATTACTGATACTAAACTTTGTATATCACACAAAAGTATCCTTTATAAAGGAAAATAAAAACCAGAAAAAGAACTGATGTAAATCTCATTTTATATAAGGTGGTAATAATAAACGAGAATATAGTGGCACATTAGTGACTGTTGATAGTTTATATTGAGGGGTGATATGTCAGAACTCAATCAGAATTCAACTGCCAAGCACAGAGGATAAGAGTGTTGAAGATGTCTACTAAATGCTGCCATATTTTCTTCTTACTGTACAAATTACTGGAGAATCTAGGGTTTCATCATTGCAACATTTCTGGAAGCATATGTGTCCCTCTTTAATTTACATTGCTTCTCACTGTGAAAGGTTTATGTAACAGCAATGAAATGCTAACCACATAACAGAAAACCATCATTTTTACTCTAGTTAATCAAAACTTGGTGTTTTTAATTTTATTTTTTAGTAATTTCTTTCACCATTACTAATAGCCTTATGATAATAATCACAGTGTATAATCTGACACAATTGCTCTTGGAGAAATTTCTAGTAACGGACTGCAGGCTCTGTGGGAGGTAACTGTCGGAATTATCTTAAACCACTACCTGTCTTCAGCTACAATAGAAAAGGCCTTTAATCAAAATAATCCTTTTTCAAAAGAGCAACTTTTTTCCCTCTGCAATTCACTCATCTTAAAAGAGCACTATAGCTTTTGTGCATAACTTAATTCATTCTTCAAGACAAGTACAAAATTTGTCACTGACATTTAGCGCCAGCCGTAGGCAATGGATAAAATGAACTAGTTAGCAATTTAACCTGTAAAAAAACAGAGTGGGATGAACAATTTTCTGCCATCAAAGCAAATGGCTAACATTTAGCAGGATTTTATTTTTATTTTTCAGCCCATCCCATCTTCAAGAAGAAAGAAGTCAGGCTAACATTTTTTCAGGGTCCTAAATCTTCCTTTCAGCCTATTCCTTTAATGGTTTCAAGTAAATGACTATCCAGAGGATAATTAGGCACTGTGCTGTCGCATCGTGTCAGGTCACAGCTGGATTTAGTCAGCATTAACCTTTGGGGAGAATTGGAATATCAGTATCATTTAAAATTAAAGACGTGTAAGCAGGCATTTCTGGAGATGTTAGAAAAGTAATTGTCTGTAAATTGTTTGACCTTGAGATTTAATTGCATGCACAACATACATTCTAGCAAGAGCCCTGGACTGTCTTCATTCTTTTACCTCTAAACCTCTCATTCCACAGGGCCTATTAGGCTACCTGTGGCTTTTTCAGTAAAATATTAAAGATTTCGCCCTACTGTTTAAAACAAAAGCTTTGAAGCATTGCTCAGTGCACTAAAAATTTAAAACAAATATACTAATCAATCAGAAGACCAATTTTATTATGTATTTTAAGAGCATACATAATACATAGCCATGTTTGAAAGCTAAATTCAAATCTCATTCATCCCCCTTTTCTACTAACAAGTTTGCATATTTTGCCTTATTCCCATTTTCCCTAATGAGACAGCTTATGCTTTCAAAGTCCCTCAAGCTAAGCAAATCTCTCTACCACTCGCACTGTTAATAATGAAACTTCGTAATTATACAAATCCAAGGTGGCCAATCAGCTTTCCAGGCTGAGCCTTCGGGTAGCTCATAAATTATTCATGTGACACTTGGGCCTGTGAACTCACTAGCTTATATTAGAAGCCTAATTAATATTTAATCACACGTGCAGAGGACAGTTGGAGCCTCACTGTCCCCAAAAAAAGGTAAATATAAATGTGGGTATGCCTGAGTGTAAATCTGATTCCATACTTTTTTTAAAAAATGGCAATCGGCAGGCGCAAGTGACCATGCAAGTCACAAGATACATTCTGTCAGTGTGATTCACCACGATTGAGCCTACTTATGAGCCAGGTACTGTGTGGGACTCTGAGAAGTTGAAATCCCTAACTTCCAGAGCTCCTATCCCTCCTTGTTTTCAAACCAGAGAATTTCAAAACCATGACAGGTAAATGCTGACTTTTCGAATTCCAAATCGAAAAAAAATGAACAAATTACACAACAGTCTGGAAAGGGATGATACACATGCACATTCCCAAAGGATAGTTGGTTTTGGACAATGTTCATTTTTCTTTCCTAAGAGGCAAAGGTACTATTAACCAACATTCACAATATCTCAGTAACCTTTTCTGAGATTTCACTAATTTTTTTCCCAGTGGAAGGGGCTAGAAAAGTGAGCTAAACATTATCTGGCTTAGTAGACTTACAGATGACTGTTATTTACTGAAGTTGTCCTATTCTGTTTTAAGAAAAATAAAATATTTTCTTTCAAAAAGTGAGGAAAGAAAAAACTCATAGATAATCATGGTATACCAAAGTCTGTGAGATGATAAAACTGTCATTGAGAAAGAAGCACCAGCTCAGTTCACAGGCACACCTGTGCATAGCGCCGGCACTGCCATTCGGGGGTAATCTATACTCCCAGGTCACATGGTATTAAAGTACAGGCAGTAGCACTGTTTCTAAAGATTTCTGTCTTCGCTGACATCTCCATTCCACTAGAAATTACCCAATAGCTTTTCCCTGTTGCTAACAAACCACGATTTTCATTGTTGGCAATACCACCTTAAAAGTGAAAGAAGAGACAAAGTTCACACGTCTTCACACAGTTATATTTTATTAGTACCATCATCTTTCAAGATTGTGCTGGGACATTTTAGCAGGTAAATCAAATGATGTGATAGCAATTTTTTTACCAAATGCAAAAATAATAGCATGATAAAACTCCCATTTAGAGAGACAACTAACAATACTGCTTTATTTTAACCCTAGGAAATGATATCACTGACCATCCTGTTATTTTCCTTTACAATATTAATATGTGCCCAAATGGGATCATGACAGATCAGAGTTAGCATAATTAGCAGAAATAATGATTCCATGCATCTAATTTACGATTTTTAGTTAGCTGCTTCTTCCTGGTCAATAGGAAATTTGAAGAACATCCATGATAAAATCCTGTTGTCTTTACCTGGATTGTCTCAAATAAAACCACAGAATATCCTGGGCATTGAAGGCATCACTACTAAGTATCATTTTTTCCTGGGTTGCATAGGTTCTGACTAAGACTTTGTTCTTCAAATATGTATAGAAAATGCACTTAGATATGAACTATATAGATAGACCTATGCGGAGTATTCCTTAAACACAGACAACCATTACTCTAAAAGATGATGAATTTGGAGTACCTATAAATCTGAGTTCAAATTCCAGCCCTCTTTATCGCTGTGTGTCTTTTGGCAAGATATACATTCTCATCGGGTCTCAGTTTAGTTACCTATATATACAATGAGTTTGCTAATACTTACATAATGGATTAAAATAATTCGCTTAAAGCATTCATTAAGTGCCCAGCATTCAAAAGGTACTCAAACATACTAGATAATATGTAGTTATCTGAAGCCACAATTCACTTAATTATTCATTCATTGTTATTCCAGACTTCTGCTAATTGGAGTATTATAAAAGATAACTAACAACCACAGTAACTACCTTTAAGTGAATGAAGGATTATCTCTTGGGCTCTGTTTTCAGCAAGATTTTAATGAGACCTCTTGCCTTCAAAAGTTGTTCTGTGACTGGGCTATAATGAGCATGAGAATGCTGGGCTTGCCATAGTATCTCTGTACTACATTACAAAATCATTTCATACAATCCACATCTACAGCCCCAGATGCTATGCCAGTCTCATTCTTCAGTAGTCACAGGCTAATATTCAGTAGGAACTATGACTCTGAAAAGTTCACTTTGGAATGAGCTAAATCATGGAGTATACTCTACTGGAACTCGAGGCTAGGTTTTTCTGGAATTTAAAAGGAATGAGAGGAATAGAAGTAGATGGCATACAAACGTACTTGCTGGTCCCCAGCTCTGCTTTTGTTAAAATGTTGAGAAATAACAAAGAT
Organism: Hystrix cristata; assembly: GCA_004026905.1. Taxonomy (NCBI): domain Eukaryota; kingdom Metazoa; phylum Chordata; class Mammalia; order Rodentia; family Hystricidae; genus Hystrix; species Hystrix cristata. The sequence continues at coordinate 54,953 of PVJO010002266.1, read as the reverse complement.
ATCAAACCTAGCAGTCCTACATGGGCTACCAACAGTGGGCTGTAGATACAGCTGAAAACCCAATTCTATGATACAGGCGAAGCTCTTCAGATACTTTCTGCCACAGTGAGGACGGCCTCTAACACAGGGAGTCTGAGGTTGCAGTTTGGGGAGAGGTGTAAGGTGTGTGAAAAACAATGAACTCAACTTTGAAAGCTACAAATAATAGGAAGAGCAAAGGCTAAAGCTAGGCTCCTCCTAAAGGCACGTTCCCATCAATTTAACAATATCAAAAATAAAATTAGATACCCATAATTAGGCACTCTCCTAATTCATCTCTGTTATAAAATTATCTTTAATAAATGAATGAAATTATCCAAACTGCCACTTCATGGAAGACTGACATTAGGTACTCACATGCTTAAAAGCTCAAAGTCAAAAATTCCCTGTCAAAATTAAATTTTACTTCCCATTTTTATCTCAAGTATTATATTTGTCCCTCTAATGGTGACCCTTACAACATCTTGCCAGCATTACAGGTATTTAGCATTTTATCTCCCACCCCATTCTGTAAGTCCTATACCAGCAGTTGTCAAAAATTGTTTCAGCAGTTGTCAAAAAAGAAACATGCAGGATCAACAAGTACCAGAATCATCTGCAGCTAACAGCCTAAAACACATAATTTGATAACATCATTTTAAAGGAAAGAGTACCAGATTCCTAATCAAAGTTAGATACAAATGTCAATATTTAGCAAAAAAGAGAGAGAGAAAGAGAGACTAAAAATTTTTGGAGACTCAGGAATTCAGGTCACTTTAGAAAACTTAAAGTTGTTGCATAGAAATGGTTCTTGGTAGAAACCTGACTCCCTCACACATACTATCCACCTCAAACACTCTGTAATGCCCATAACTTCCAGAATCCATACACCCAGTGCAAATAAGGAAACCTGTCACTTACACTCTGTTAATGTCACAGTAAATCTACGTCTGCCTGAGATACTTATCATATCCAAAGATACATGTACCTTACCTCAATCACCGAATCAGAACATGTACCAGTGAGCTCAGCAATCCCTACATTAGTACATGTCTCTCTGAGGACCACTACCCTAGATAATAACAAAGCACTTGAGGTCAAGAATCATCTAATTCATCTAAGTCATTTCCTTTGCATACAGGAAGTTCCCTTTGCATGTTTGAACCTCACAGCAGGTGCTCAATCACTGTTAAATTAAAAAGTTATTTGTGGATGCGTTTTACTACCCTACAAGATCCTTCAAGGTAGGGACTGAGCTGTGCAAATTTGAATCATTTCTGTAGATGAAACAATGTGCAGCACATATTAAGCTGTCAAAAAGCACTTGAATAAACTCCAGTAAAATCATCAAATTTAGATGACAGTACCAATTTATACAAAGACAGCTTTGTGTATCCATTAAAAATGGTATTACTACTTATACAAAGAGTTCGGAAGCACAGAGTTGATGATTTAAAGCTATGAGTGCACACACATGTCTTCACTCTCCCATATTTACTGACACTATCAATAACCACAGTTAAGAGAGTTTATATGGGTAAGAGGAGTATACACATTTCTATAACCTACCTTAAATATCCCTCCCAGGATATGCAGGGTCGAATAAGGAAGTCATGAAAAGTGCAAAGCTGGCTGAGAGGGACTCAGAGCAGCTCCTCTGCTCCTCCCATAGGTAATCACGTGGGAATCAGACTAGTAGGGCCAAATTTTTGAAGAGAACCTAGAAACCCAAATCATTATGAGAAATATTTTCTTTGTAAATGTTGTTCATAACTAATCCTGAATTTTAAGATACTTGATCCAATTAAACAAAACCTGTCTGCATGTCATCAAGATAAAATCTGTAACAGTATTTATAGGAAGCAATAAAGTTACAAACAAATATCCATATTACAGCCTCATGTAGGATGCTAGCTTTTTAATCAGACAGTGACCTTATCAAAAACAGTTTTTTATATCTCTCCAAGCACAGTGCCTTCCAGGAATATCTGATTCACTGCTGAATCCCAAGTACCTAGTATTCTGCCTGACATGTAGTTGGACCAATAAATAGCTGTTGAATGAATGATTAGAGCAGAATTGATCAACCTCATATATAAAATTCAAAACCATATTACTGGCTTAATAATATAAGCTACAAATACATATACAAAGTCAATTTAAGATATATACATAAAATATACAGAGGCTGAGGCCAGAGGATGGCTGCAAGTTCGAGGCCCGCTTGAGCTACACAGTGAGTTCAAGGCCAGACTGAACTACAAAGCCAGATTCTGTCTCAAAAAAAAAAAAAATTATAGACTATAACATAAGCTAAGACAAATAATGTCAACAGGAATGAAAAATATGATAGGAGAACTGGAGGAAGGAGGAGGAGGGGGGAGAGAAGAGAAAGAGGATAAAAAAAAAAAGAAAAGAAACATGCCATAATTTATACATGTAACCATTCCTCCAAGATGACTGTAAACCACATGAACTGCAAACATGTACAAATAAAACAAAAACTAAAATAAATAAATGAATAAAATAATATCAAGACATGGAGAGCTACATAGAAGACTTTATATTTGTAATTTTTCTTTCTTAAGGGGTTGATGGACACACAGTGTTAATTTTATCCTCAACTTTTTGCATTAAGAAATACTTCATAACAATTATTTAAATAAGCTTTTATCTTGGAATACTATCAGGTTTACCTTAGAAAAGTTAAAAAGATGGTGCTGAGAGCTCCTGTATACCCTTCACCCAGTTTCCTCCATTATATCAGTTTGCTCCATTTGTCAAGACAAAATAACTGACACTGGTATATTATTACTAACCAAACTCTACATTTTATTTGGCTTTCATCATTTTTCCCATTAATGTCTTCTTTCTGCTCCAAGATCCAATCCAGAGTACCACGTTGTATATACAGGTGCTATCAACAATATGGTAAATATTTAAACTTTAAAAATGTATTACAATAAAAGACATGTTACCACTAATTCTCCTAAAAATACTCCCCTTTCTCCTGACACACTTATCCCATTGCTCTTGCCACTTTCTGAAGCAGTTCTGGAAGTTCTCTTTCATGAGTGTCTTTGTAATATATGATCAAAAATGTGGTGAACGTTGCTGCTAACTGCCATCCAATGGAGAAGCAGCCTTGTTAAAACACTTCGGTGTGTCCTCATCTACCTTATTTACTGGATTTGGCACCAAGCAACTTTAGGGTTTTCCCCAAAGTCAAAATGATGAAGAAAGGTGAATGTTTTGAACTGATTCAAGACATAGAGGTACCCATGACAGCACAACTATAGACACTCATATTTTTAAAGCACTCTCACAGTCATCAAGCTTCTTCTAGTCTGTGTCTGTTTCTCATTCTTTCCTTGTTTTTCATGACCTTAACAGTCTCAAGTAGTACTGGTCAAACATACTGTAAATGCCCCCTATCTTGGCATTTTCTGTCGCTTTAATCATGATTAGATTGAGGTTATAGGTTTTTGGAAAGGAAACAACTGAGGTGAAGTGCCCTCTTGTCACATCACATCAGGATACACTCTATCCACATGACAACATGGTCGACATTATTTCTTATCACTTGGTGAAGATAGGACTGGCTATCATGAAGCTACTGTTTTCCCTTTCCTTAATCCATGCTTCTGAAATAAGTTACTAAGTCCAGCTTAACACAGGAGCAAAGAGTGGGCAGGAGGGGGTAAAGGGAGCAGAATTAAGCTCTACTTCTCCAGGAAGGGAATAGCTATATATACATAATACTTTTTTGAAGAAATAATATTATTCAGTATAAAAGAAAAAAGAACAGTAGACATAAAAAGCGAGAATTATATCCCTAGAATTGTCCAAGTCTTTCCTGTGACCTGTGGAGACAATCGTCACCTTCTATTCTTGGGATGAATACACATCGACTTTCAAAATGTCACAACAGACTTTTTTGTGTGCTAGTTCTTCCTTTAATCATTCAAGGGGTAACAAAATTTTCTAACAGGTAACCATTCTCTAAGCCTAGATACTAATACCTGCCTTAACAGAAATGTAATAATGATTCCATTTAAAGGAAAATTTTCTCCATAAGCATTTTACTACCTATTATATTCAAGAGAATAGACTGGTGCTGTGAAAAACTTCTAAAAATATGCATGTTTAGTACCTGCCCACCAAGGAGGCTACAGTCTGGTATAAGGGAAAAGGAATCGGGTAGTTTGAAGACAAGTGCCCACATAATGATAACACAAGTCATCATGAGTATACTGCTATAAAAGAAATACAAATTCAGTGGTATATGGATTTGGAAGAAGAAAAGATGGACTCCAACTGAGAGATGTCTGGTGAAGCTGTGCATACTGTGTGTCAACTCTTGGAAATTCTCCTTGTTTCTTTTCAAAGAGGCACAATATCTGAGATTGGGTCTTGATCAATTTAAGTGTTAAATTCCACAAAAGACAGCCATAAGAAACAAATCCAGCATTGCTATAAATATAACCACTGCCAGAATAGAGAGAGTAGAAAGTGGAAAAGTACAAAATTACTCAGAAGAAAGAAACAAAGATTAAAATCTTCACTGTATCAAAAAATACTGGAATGATTTCTAGCTGTTATAAAATCAACTCTTTCCTCAGCTGTATGCCAACTTATATCACCACACCTCTCCAGTCTTATTTTTCACTGTCTTAATATGGCCCAACTCCTCCTTTAATTAAACTATTCTTTACCAAGATGTGGGCCTCCATGCCTGATGTATTAGCTAGGATGTTTTCATTACAGTTTACACCCAATTCAAATAAATCCAAGTTTTAAAAAAAATGCAAGGGGATGGGCGGGGGTGGGGAGTATTGGCACACATAACCGAAAATTCACAGCAAGTTCAGGACAGTCTCTGATACTTGGTTCTGATTTTCTCTATAAAAGCTTTATTCTCAGGCAGAAGATTTGTTCTCTTCCTTTATGGTGATCCACGTGTGCTCCAGGAACAATCCCCACAGTCTAAAATCCTCAACAGCAAGAGATCTTTTTCAATAAAATCTCAAGATTGAGTCACATTGAATTGAGAGGACACAGACACAATCTTGAACCAATCACTGTGGTTATGGAAGGAATATACTAATTGCCCAAGCCCAGACCAGATGCTTACTCTTGGCCTTAAGGAAAGCAGAGGAGCAGTTATAGTCACACCATCAGGACTGGGAAATGGGAGCGTGGGGCAGGGGGTGGGGGGGGTAATTCAGTGGGCAGTAAAAATTATGTTTCCTTTATTCTGCCTATGTCATGTGTCAAGTAGAAGTTATTTGTTTTTCTCATTTATCTTGCATAGCTCTCCCCTATGCTATTCCTCATGTTGCTTTCTTGTGAAATTTGTTACCTGATCTATCATTCAAAACAGGCTTATCTTTCAATAACTTTTTGTGCTTTTTCTTTTGTTAAGGATTTCCTTAATGCACCAGCCATGTAACTTCTTTATGCTCCTATCCATAAAATGCCTCTATTCAGTAGTCACTCCTCTATACAAAATTTACTTTCTATTTGGTATTTATTCCAATCCACCATATAGTAAGGTAATTTGTATAACATAAATTCTTATAGTAGATAAAGTGCCATATTGACCTTGGCTTTACTTGTCCCTAAGCAAAATATCTTATGGAAAAGAAGCATCTGATAAACATTTGCTGATTTAGAAATGATTCAAATCTTTTCTGCCTTAAAACCCCTTTCCAAAGAGTATGTTTCATTTTGATCAACCATTTGTTCTGAATCTCTCTCTACATTTACATGCTTTTGGTACTATTGGTTCTGTCCAGCTCTAAATCTTTCAAAATTTACTTGATTCTCACAAGTGGATTCAGTTTTCCTCAGTTCCTAGGTCCACACTGATTTGAGATCGAGTAATTTAAAGTATTCCAAAAGATTGCTTTAAATTAGTCCCGATCCCCTTGTTTTCAAGCTTCTGCCTTGGTAACCTACATAGCACCCACTTTTTTAGAGTTGGTTCTGTCTATAATCAATTGATCATAAAGGGGATTTTCATATACAACAAACAGCAAAGATTTAGGGACAAGTATGTGACCTCAGGTTAGGTACTTTATCTGAGATTTACTTATTCATCTGTGGAAGGAGAATTTTTAGATGCTTAATTTCACTGTATTTTCACTAGTCTAAAATAACAAATATAAAGGGCCTAGCAAAACATGAAAAATGAAAGAAAATCAATAAATATTAGTCTGTGCTAAAAGGTCAATGAACCAGCTGACTTACTTCTCTTTCCCCATATAAAATTTCTCCATTAAGATTATTCAGAGACATGCTCACCCATTGAACTAAAATCATATGAGATAACTGAAAATTTAATTGTTACTTTCCAAGAACTTCCTTGGGATCTGCTTTTTGCAGAACCCAAGACCAAGAACAAATCCACTCTCTGAACTCAGAACTGATTTATTTTCTATCTACCTTCATTATTGAAAAATCATAACTAGCCCAAGTTCCCAGAATTATATAATTATATTTTATTTTACACTCTGAAGCCTCCCATAAGTGATTTTTCTAAGACGAGAGTCAGGGATTAATGTCTTGCTCAGTTCATAAACAGAACTATAGGCTACAACCATTACTATGTTCTGTAACTAGAATCTACATGAGCAGATGCAGAAAATAATCTGAGGTCTTCTTAAATGTCCTTGGGATAAATATCAAAGTTTTAAAAAGATACTTGGGTGGGGATCATGAAACTATTATTTAGTTATTGTTTTACTTCTCATGGTGAAATATAAGAAACATGAAGAGCTACTATTATCTATTGGTCCTAAAAGAATGATGAATCAGTACAATAAATGAGGGGAATGTGACATCTGAAAATTCTCTATTTAAAATCTTTCTATTTAGAAATTAAGTTTGATTCAAAATAAGAAAATAGAAAGGAAAAAATTTAGAAATGTTTTGAACAAATACTGAAAACTAGAAATATTCAAAACAAATATTCTAGCAACTGAAACAGTTGGTTACTCACTTTTTTGTTACAGGAATGGCTATAGGCTGTGGGTAAAACTCATGTGCACCCAACTCTTTTCTCAGTCCATGTTAGCTCCAGGTCACAGGAATGTCTGGATTATTAAAGATACTACTACCTTCAATGGACGATACGAAGAACATTGCTGTTGCATTTAATGAAAGATTAAATGGAGAGTAAAATTTTTGAATGGTTAAAAAATTCTTATATCTTCACAAAATGTTTTCAGGGAACAAAATAAAAAGAAGAGAAAGTGTAAATCCACGGTGGGTCATGCCACCTTACAGAGGTTGGCTGCTACCTTTTGCGACATTTGCTATAGCATATATCTGAGCAAGACATAAATCCCTGGTGACACAGACCTTTGTTTTTAGTGGAACATGCAAGGAAAAAAAGAGAGAGTCTGGGTTCCTTGCTTGGTGAGATGTCAGAGCAAAGATCCAGAAAAAACTAGAATCCTTCTTCTTTTTTTTTATTTACCTAAGAATGACACTCTGAAGAGATGAACTAAATGAACTCTTGCCACAAAGAAAAACACCAAGGGAAAAAAAAAAACACTAAAACATAAGTTCATTGAAGAAATTGAAAAAATAATGGAAAAATAATATACCAGGTAAGTAGGGAGTCCCCAAAATCCATTAGAAGGCCTCATGAGACTCTATGTAGCCATGCCATGGCTAAGATTTATTACAGTGAAAGGATATAAAGCAAAATAAGCCAAAGAGAAAAGCACACAAGGTGAAGTCCAGAGAAAACCAGGCACAAGCTTCCAAGAGTCCTTTCCCTGAGGAATCACACAAAATATGCTTAATTTCCACAGCAATGAATTGTGACAGGACATGGAAATGTACACCAGGAAAATTTATTAGAAACTCAGTGTCTTGGGACTTAACTGGAGGCTGGTTATAGTCAAGCTTCTCCACATTGATCAATAAATTCAATGAAATTCTAATCATAATACAGACAGATTTTTTCCACTGAATTTGATGATATGATATTAAAATGTATGCAAAACATCAAAAGAACATGAATAACCTGAACCAAAAGGTCAAGGTAGCCTAAATATTCCAGAAGGTCAGGGAAATAGGTTTACCAGTTACCTTGAATTACTTAAAAACTATAGCAATTAAAACAAGGTGATAAAGGCACAGAGATAGACTAATTCACCAATGATAGATCAGAACTGAGAACTCAGAAAGTCTCAACACAGGAAATTGAGATTTGAGATAGACTTAGCTCCTCAAAATTACTTTATAAATGGTGTTGGAATAGTTTTCCATATAAAAAATGGAATCTGTTACTCTCTACCAACACAAAAATCAATTCCATGTGAATAAAATTTTGAATGTAGAAGGTAATACTCGGAACACTTAAGAGAAAATAGTCTAACAAAAGCAAGCTTTCCTAAAGTTGTGCATTTTCAGGCAGTTTCATATTTCAGGAGGGCACGATCACTCTAGAAAATTATGGGTATTTTCCAGCAAAGTTGAGGAAATACATTCCTATGAACCCAAACCCACTCTCTGCCAGTCATTCCACAATTCCATCTTGAAATATTCACATGGGTGTTCACAGGAGCAGTGTTCCCAAGCACTGTTATCCAACCCAAAAAAATCTGTTGACTGGTAAAAGTATGAATAATGAATGTACTATATTTATGCAATAAAATACTATACAGCAGAACAATGAACAAAGTAGAGCTCTATCATAATATTATGCAAAAAGAACAAATCACAATAAGCAACATGATTCCATTTATACAGAGCAAAACTAAACATTATGTGTCCTTTAGAGGTCCATATATATGCTATCACCGTACACAGAGGCTAGGGAATTATGAGTTACCATGGATCTGGGCTAAAGGGAGGAAGACAGTGGGATCATAGAAACATACAGCAGGTCTTCAAATTACACAATGGTCTAACGTTCTGGGAATGATAGGAAAATGAGAACTGAGTCTTTGAGTGACAATGAGAACAATCAATTGGTTGAAGAAAACTACAGCAAACAGATATAAGGACTAAAATAGAGAAAGAGGCAGAGACACAGCCATACAAAGCTTTGTAACCCACAGGAAGCATTAAACTATATTATTCATATAAAAGGAAGCCTCTGTAGGGTTTTGATTTAAGTGCAGTGTGACTTGATGTGTGCTTTTTAAATACTCTGGCTGTATGTAAAATCTAATTGCATAGGAGGAAGAGTAAACACTGAAAGCAAGTTCGGAGGCTATGCCAATAAAATGTGGCTTATGTAAGTGTGGCAGTTGAAAGTAGCGAAAAGTGATCATATTTGGAGGGTTTTGTGGGGTTTTTTTGTTTGTTTGTTTTAAATGAAGACTTCTTTATTACAGGATCTGTCACAAAGCTGGAAACTCAGGTAAAAGATTATCTTTGAGGTTTTAAGAAAACCAACTAGTTGAAAACATTGCCCTTTACTGATGTGGAGAAAACTAGTAGAAGAACAAGTTTTGGGGGTGGGTGGAAATCAGGAATCCTGTTTAGGCAAGTATTGTGGTGCTCACTTGTAATCCCAGCTACCGGGAGACTGAGGCGGAAGGATAATTGGAGCTCCAAGTTTGAGATGAGTTTACGCCGTATAGCAAGACTCTTTTCTCTAAAAGAAACAAACTAAAAGCAAAACAACACCCTAACTTGCCTTAAAAATTCTGTTAAAGGAATGCTACTTTGAGACATCTATTAGACAATTCAGTGGAAGCATTTTGCATATGGTTGAGAATGAGAATCAATCTCAGAGAGGAGGGTGAGATATATGGCACGATATAAATCACTCATTCTATAGTATACTCCCCCCGCCATTTTCACATCTTATAATCAATATTATCTTAAAAGGAGTATTGCAACATTTTCCTCCTTTTTAGAACTGTATATGAAGGAAAAAAATCAGAATTTAGACACAAAATCAGTGTCTTAAATTCTTTAGCTTGTATAACATTTGTAAACTATAAAAATGATATTAAAGCCATGAAACTGTGAGCTCACCTAGTCCAGAGGGCCAAAGGATGAACCTAGGAGACACGGCCTTGGGATACTTAGAGCCCTGGAAAAGGAGAATAAAAAGAATGGCCAGTGAGCCGGGGGGGGGGGATCTAGAAGTCAGTGGTGTCCTGAAAATAATGAACTTATTTCAAAACGTCTTGTCAAAGGCAGAATAAGATGAGGAAGAGGAGAAAAAGAGCGAAAGAAAGGAGAGAAACAAGCATCAGACAAGTTCCCTAGGCAGGAGTGCTTCAGAAAAATGGCAAGGACAAAGCCTGACCGGAGTTCTTAATGGAAAGATCTTTGTTTTGTTTGCTTTCTTGTTTACATTCTAGGAGCCTAAAAGAATGTTAGATACCCCGTAAATATTTGGTGAATTGAACTGACTTTTTCTAGCGCTTTTGCTATTAAATAGAGCGGAGGTATGGTGAAATAGCTGAGTTTAATGGCCTTTTACATAGAAAATGAGTGGCATTCTGGTAGCTTTCTACTGTATAACACAGACTACCAAATAGAAGTTATTGTAGGGAAGATTTGAACTCAAAATAAGCAAAAAAGCAGAAAGCTCAGAATAACCAAAAAGAAAGAAGCAACTTGCATCCTACAATAACTATCCCAACACAAGAAGCAGCTGGTTTTTACAGGGGGTACTAAGTATGCATTCGCCGTCTCAAACAGATAATAAACTATACATTGGACCACAGGAGGCTGTGTTTTTAAAGACAATGAGGAAATTATTTGACATAAAGTTAAACTGAAGTGCCTTTTAACTTTAAGAAGTTTTTTTTTGTTTTTTTTTTTCAGAGCCAGTGAAAATTTTTAATCGTAGATTTTTCTCAACCCGCTCACCTGGGGCATTGTGAACTTACACTCTCCGTTTGGGAATACACATGTATAAAACTAAAGTAAAATATCACTTAGAAGATAACTTTGACATGAAAAATAATTTTATATATTTCAACACTATTTATCTATGTAATTTTCATATTTCATAAAAATATGTAGTTGAGAGTTATCATTATAAAAAAGAATAAAAGAGGACATTTGATTATTGAGAGAATTCTACAATTGTATCTCTCTACAATATCTCTCAACCTTTACTGCCTGATTCTTATAACTACTTCAGAGACAAATCAACTATATTACAAAAAATGTCTGTTACTGTTCCAATAGTTCATTGAATAAGTGGCAGAATCCTAGAATTGAACTTCAGTGCTAATGTCAATACTAACTTCTATACTAGTCTTGAGTCTGAAGCAGTTAGAATCATTTCCATGAGCTACTGGCCAAATTTTGAGTGCCTTGTAATATCTCATAACTTTTACTTAAATCTTATTAAATAACATTAATTTTCTAAGATACCATTTAAACAAAATAAAACTTTTCACATTATTAATGTAAAGTGCAGTAAAAGTTATCAAACTGTCCTTGGATTTTGAAATATGTCCTATAGCATGTGTTGTAGCCAATCTGTTCAAAAATCCTTCTGCTGAATTTCTCTGCAGGCTGGCTGCAGAGCCAGGAATAGGTTAATGAAATGCATGCATGGAATGAAAAAACAAATTATAAGTGGTAATTCAGCCACTAAACCTTCGCAGGGCTGGGGGGAAATAGGAAAATAAAGCTAATCTTATTTCATTTTACTTAACATACTCAAAATGTCACCTCATAAATCCTATTTTCTGTTTCCATAAAGAATCTGTGTTAGAATTATTGTTTATTAAAAGTTCTACTGCCATATGGATAACTTAAAAAAAATGCCCCCAACCCTGTACTATGTGCAAATATCCAGCAATTTTACAGTCATGGACTAAAATTTTAATTTAAATTTCCTCATTTCCTCACAAATCAACATTGTGTACTATGTAAAGGAACTATGTAAATATCAGGACCTTGAACTTTGGTCCAAGAACTCCCCTCAAAATATATTTATATGAATCACAAACAATTCAGAAAATTATCCTACTGAAATCATGTATCTAGCTAGCAGTATTTGGTTTTTTAGAATTTCTTTGGAGGCTCATAAGACTAGCTTATATTTTTTAGCCTAGCAGCTTAATAATGTACGATAAAATTTGAGGCTGCAATCATAAAATAAATTTAGAACTCCATATGCAAGCTCCTATATTAAAATATCTTGGGATATGTTAAGAAAATAAAGTACAACATTTATAATTCTAAGTATACAAACAACAACATGAGGATACTTAGCTAAAAACAATGTCATATCCAAATGAATACTGTAAAAAAAGATGCATAAAGTTATGAAGAATTCTGCAGTATTTGTGATTTTTAAATAGCATATGATTTTTATTCAGAACAGTGTAGGACCTGTTAGGGGAAAAAAATACTGAAATGATCAATACCAACTCTACAGAAATATAATAGAGGTACAAATCACTTAAATTATCATCTGAAATAGAACCAACACATTCTTATTTCCTCTTTTAAAATATATTATTTTCCTGAATTAGTGGATTTGTGAATCAAATCCATGATGTCTCTGTGGCATGATCCCTCCTTTTTATCTTACATTTTTTAAATACGAGAAATATTTGATGTTATCATTGAATTTTCATCTGGATTTTTGCATAGGGTTTTGTGTGTGTGTGTGTGTGTGTGTGTGACCTAGTAATGATAAGACAGATCCTGCTTTGTTTCTTATTTAAAAATTCAGATAGAATCAATTCAAAATGTAAATGAATTTCTTTAAAAATATGCTAGCATTTTCATATATGTCTTCTAATATTTGTATAGTAGAGTGCAAGCTCTTTCACAGGCACAATTTCAACAACAATAAAAAAAAAAAAGGAAGAAGTCTTGAAAAAATCTTGATTGTGTCACATCTCTTGACAGCCTACCACAGAAGACTCCAAGTTCCCATTATGGAGTTTAAAGAATATGATAATGGGTTGGTAGCTGAACGGTAGAGCACTTGACTACCTAAGCACAAGGCTGTGAGTTCAATCTTCAGCACACATCCCTCCAAAAAAGAGAATATGATAGTAATTTTAATGCTAATATACTTAGAACTCAGTGAAAGACAATGCTAGTTTAAAAAAAAATTTTATTCATCTTTAGTTTTTTATTAAATAATTATTCTGCTTGAAACCTAAGAAGATTATTTTTAAACATGTATGGATAAATTTGCAGATCATGTGATGGGGCAGGGGAATATTTTAACACAATCTGTATAAATGTTCTTTTGGAGAGTTAAATTTTCAAAACACCTTCATATTGATATGCAAATGCATATAATGAAAACAAACTTTCCACAGCAGCCATTTAAGTGTCCTTTGGCAGCTTTACTGCAGCAAATATACAGTTTATATAAAGGGCAATTAAGCTTTCCAAAAACTGTAACTCAGATTCTAAAGTGAGACACAAGATCATCTACCTCTACATATAAACTAATTCAAATTCTAAAGAAGGACTAAATATCTTCCTACCTTTAAACCATCATTTAAACCTGATTTCTCATTTGGACAAAGCAAAAAAAAAAAAAAAATTAAAATATTGCTTTTGAATGCATCATTTCAAACAGGGACCTAGTAGGTATGCAGAGCAAAGTACAGTCCATGATTTAAAAAAAAAAAAAAAAAAGAAAAGAAAAGAAAAGAAAAGAAACTGACTTACTTGAATTTCTTATACCCTAGTATTTGAGCCTTGAGTCTTTCAAAAACAGATTTGGGAGAAAAAATAATGTGATTCAGTACTCTTTATGCATACTAAGTTTTTTTTTCCTTTTTTTGTTTCATTTATTATTATTACATATTTGTGATACATATTGAATACATTCATCATGAAGAGTTGGTAATTGGCTTAATCCTTTTACTTCCTCTTCCCCGGTCTACCTTTCCTCTCCCTCCATCCCTAGATCCCCTTTCATCTGCATACTAAACTTTTTAAACTCAGTTTCAAAATAACGTCAATCTAAATTATAATCTCTATGCTTAGAATTGTCATGATATATTTAAAACTATTAGTCTTAAACATCACTTGAAATAAAATACCCTTAATTATTCAAAAATGGTACAAATGTTTTTTTCATACATAAACTCTCCATTTTTATAAGTAATTTACCAGCAATACATGCTAAAATGGATTTAAGTATGCATTACAAGTAACGATGTGGGGATAAACACCTGATGATTAACAAATCAGTCTAAGTTTTGAGTGATTTGCTTCTTTTTTTTTAATGCAGATAACTGACTGCTCAAGTAAACCACTTAAAAAAAAAAAAACAAAAAAAAAAAAACAAACCATGAATTACTAACATAGCATTTGGAGTCAGATAATCTGGGAACAAGCCCTGGCTAGGTAATTGAGATTATCACAAACTTTTAAATTTAGTTCTCTTTTCTGCAAAACAAAACCACAACTACCAGCTTTCGGCATGATCATAAAGGCTAAATGAGACAGTGTATTGTTGGGCAAATAGTAGGAAATCAATAGCTGTTTTAGTTCCTTTAAAATATGCACAAAATTTTCTAATAGATGCCTACTTTTTGTTATTTTAAACAAAATTTCAGAAAGAAGTAAAACTCAATATTTAACTCACATTATAGTTTATAACAAGTAAAATCACAACCACCTTACTTCAAAAACTGAGAGAGAAGAGAAAATAGGTTTATCCTTTCAAGTTAAACATGCACTTACATGGACCAATTCAGGTTCCATCTCTCCTAGTGCTGTCACATTTTACACTTACTCTCTGTACCCCATTTACATCCTTTCTATAGATTAGTGCTCCTAAACACAAATGAGAAAGTAACAGTTCTAACTAATCTATAAAACAAAATGAAATTCTTCAACTCAGAATAGATGATTGCATTTTAAGCCAGATTTATTTCTGAATTATTTTCAAATAAGTTATAGATAAATTATTAGTAACACCCAAAATACTTTTATAAGATCTATTTATAAATCCATAGCTATTATTCTTAAGGTATAAATGCATTTTCCTTTTCAATCACAGTTACAATCATTTAAACATTAATTTCATAAGCACATGAATGCTAAAATTAAAATAACCTATTTAAAATTATTATAAAAATATAATGTGCAAATATATATTTTATAGATATATATTTATAGCTATATAATTTGAGTATGTGTTTCTTTTAGGAAGCATTCAGCCTCAAGGGGTTCCTTTTAAACTCTTTTAAAATTTTTCCATAATTAAATTCTTACAAATGCCGCAGAAGACATGAATTTCCATGATATAAAATGATCATAGTATCTCTAAGTTTTAAATTCTTCACTACAAATGATGTTAATCAGTTTTTTAAAAAACTTATAAAAAGTTCTATTCTAATTAACAAAAATACATATTTGTCTCTTTTTAATCAAAAGCATTTAAAAAACACTATCTTGAAAATATATAGTTCTGTGCCTTATATATCACTTCTTTCATTTTGTATAGCCTTAAATTTTTGCAAAGAAGATCTAAAGCTTCTTGCAAAATTAAGTATTTTAATTGAAATAAATAATTATCTATGTGCAAATAGATAACTATGAAATTATCTATGTATAAATAGCTATCTATGAAAAAGGTATCTGTGACAAAAACTATTTGGAATCCTCAATGTCTTAGTCATATTAATATTTCTTATATACATAATATTAATCCTATATATACAAGATCTTTCTAGTAAATAGGTTTGATTTAAAACAGATAAACTACACTTGCTTCATTCTTAAAAGGCAATGGGAAAGTAAATGTTTTTGTAATTATTCCCTTGTTAACTCCTTTAATATAAAAAGTGTATAAATCTATTTTATTAGATGTTGGGAAAAGCATGCAAAAAGAGTATAAATTGTGTTGTTTTCATTAGAAAATGTTAATAAAAATACTGAACTCCAAAATGTTTTATTATAGATTGTTTTTAAATGACTACTTTCTCTGAATTCAAAATGATTGACTTGAGCATAATATTAAGTAAAAAAATAAAGCAGTCCTTCTGCCTGAAAGGCTCTTGAATAAAGAGAAAATTATTTTTGGATTTCCTCTTTGATCAGATATGAAATATTCTGAAATGCCACCTCTGTAATTTGATAAAAAGCTTGATATCTCCAAATGAAAATGGGACTCAGCACTTTCATTTTTCTGTTGCTAAAGGAAACTGGGTAAACTGATTTTTTTTTAAATGAAAATCTCAGGCATAAAGGTGGCAGTAATGAAGCAAGCTTAAATATGCGCTGACCTTTGAAATGAACTGCAATTCACGTTGTTTGGCCAAAGATCTGGCTGTGTTACTGTCTCCTTCTATTTCCACCGTGAAAGATGTGGGTGTTGGAACCGCTCTGCTCTCTGGTGGATGTTGATAGCATGGCTGCAAACACAGAAGCACCAAAGGAAACAGCTACACACCACAGAGCAGGAAAATTAACCACACAGCTGTCAGAGACAGAACTACAAGCATTGATCTATCTTTTCTTAAAAACTCAATAGCTAAACAAACTATAAACATGTCTCTGTTTTCTAAAAGCAGTATATTTTGTGTCAAGAGCGTTACTGTTGGGAGGAAGATGTGAATTGGCAATATACAAAATTAAGTGATTTTAAATATCATTAAAAGCTTTAGCTAGCTTTCTTAGAGAGTGCACACAGAAAAGGTTATAGCCTCGAGAATCACACTTTTTAATTTAAATTTATAGTGAGATTTTAAATAATCGCCAGTGTTCCTAGTGTGGCATTTTTTCTTTTTATATTTGTTTTGTTTTGTTTTGTTTCTGGTTGGGATAAACACTACATCCATAATTAGTTTATGCAATAGTGAAGAAAATTTCTGTCCTAAATTATTCCTAACGGCCACAGAAACTTCAAATGAATGCCTATTAAAATTTCCTTCAGCAGTAGACCATCTAAGAGTCAGTTTTGTCAGCCATTAGACTGCTTGTAGAAACTCCACTTTTTAAGAACAATGAGAAAATGTACACAAACACTTTGAGAAACAAACTTACCACTGTTTACAATATTACATTTACATTGTATGAAATTTATACTTTTTTTATAATCTAAAAGCACTTTTAGCTGAAAATACAACACCTCACAGGAAAATTTAACACATATCCCTTTGTTCCAGTTTGCCATAAACGTAGTCATCAGCCAAAAAGACACTGAAATCTCACATCGTGTTGGCAAAAAGGCATATTAAAAGAGGTAAGAAACCTATATTCAAGGATTTTACAATCTTAGAAGAAAATGGTATATTTCCAAAAAAATTTTTTTAACAACACAAGTCAACAGTCAATAAAGCATTTCAGCACATCTTACAGCTGCATTTGATACCATAGAATCAAATACTGATACCAGACTGATCTTGTATATTCATTTATCACTGGAATTTTATTTTCATTTGGATTGTCTATTCCAATCTCCAAACAGAGAAAAATATAGAGAACTTGAAAATAGTATTTTCTTATTGTGAGAATATAAAACTCAAACACATTGGGAGGAACGCTTCTTAAAATTAGCTATACTAAAAGAAAAATTATATATGTGCATATATATATATATATATATATATATATATATATATCTCCCAAATCCCTGATCTAGCAATTTTTAACCTCAATAAAAAGAACTATTTCTATTCAGTAGTAACCAGAGATTTCTATTGAGTTATGCCTCCTAGAGGGAGGAATTATGAGAAACCAGGATATAAAATACTGATTTCTTTATGGTCTGGAAAAAAATGTGTTTGGGAGAATCAAAGGTACAAGTGAGTTCGAAACTATTTATAATATTTCCTCTCATTCAGCAAATTTTGCATTTCCAATGTATATCCCAAAAGTCACATCCTCTAAATGAGTAAATAATATAGGCACAACTTTTTCTAAAAAGTGCCTTGTTGTACCTAAATGCATTGCAGGACATATGGCACGTTTCGTTCTGAAATGATGTTTATCCACAGAAATGCCATCAGTAGAAGATGTATTGAAAAGCTGAAGGTCTATTAAGGGAGTATGGGACAGCTGCATAGATTCAGTAATCTGTATAAGGCCATGGAAATGACACAGCAATACCCCATCTGTGGCTTTGGTTTACAGAGCTTTGAATAAAAATTCAAGACCAAACTTCGCTTTCTAAAGAAAAGAATACTAAAAGAGCTGGTATTAATGGGCTTACACATATAGGTCTGTCACTTTTGCCTTTCTTCTTTATATAAAATATTTGTGGGACTTCCATACCTTTAATAAATATTAATACTACATTACACTCCTGAATGTTCTTTCAAAACTTCCTGTGAGGAACTACAATTTGTACTTTTATAATTTAGTTCATTTGTGAATAGGCCTAAAATTCACAGAAATGCTAGGAAGGGGCAGGGCAGATGTTCAAACTTCCCTATTTGGCTCTGCCAAGTCCTTCATTCTGTACCTACAATACCCAGCCTATTCAAAACTCAATGTCTCTTAATAGAGATTACCAATCAAGCTGATTTATGTGGTAGTTTAGGAGGTAGGGTCATTCTTTTTTAGTGTATTGTTTCCAAAGAAAGTTTAATGCTTACAAAAGCCTCAGATTGACAGCTCCACAAAATGGAAATTCACAGAACAGCAGTATCACATGCTAGGGGATATCGCCTCCCCTTATGCTAACCTGCCAATTCACAATTTCAACCTGTAAGGATCTGCCACTGAATTCAAGGGATTAATTCAGTCCCTGTGCCCATATACTCCTTTGCCAATAAGGAGGCCAATTAGTTTCAACTACGCTGGTTATTTTACTTCTGCCTTTATTTTTTAATGGGGGCATTTTCTCTCCATAATTTGGATGAGTTTGACCCCCAATTCATTGCAAGATGCTATGAAATGGCTGTCAGTCATTTTACACCACAGCCTAATGTGAACCAAAGCCTGAGGTGAAAAGTTCAGTCATTAGCTATTGAAACCATTCAGTTCCTCTATTTCAGGGGGTTTTGTACTGCTCATAGGAAAACGATGTTATTAATGGTAAGAATTTTGAAATCATATTGTGAATGTCTTTTTAAAAACAACAGTCAACTAATTAGCAAGTCTAGTTAGCCACAATTTAAAAAGTTATCAATTCTAAACTCTCATTATCCCATGTATACGTCTTTCACACAATCATAAAATATATATTACAGAGAAGTTGTATTTCTGTTATGAATTAAAATATGCATCTTATGGGAAGATTATTTAAATTTCATTTTAGCCTACATTCCAGAACATAAATGCTCAGTAATTCTAGTATATGTAATGGTGAAAGAAAATATAAAGGTAAGCGTATTTAGATGTTAATATTTTTAAGTTCAATAAATATTTTAATAAATGAAAATACTGCATACAACTATAATACTCCTAACTCTAACACCAAAACTCCAAGGGAGGGTGTAGAGATGAAAGAATTAATAAATCAAAGAATAATCCATTGTTAGGACATGTGTGTTTAGGGATCTTTTTTCAAAAGAGATGTAACATTTTAATTTTTTGCTCATTTATTTCTGAAAAGGAGCTAAGAGTGGATTTTAATAGCAAAGGGGAACAGAATCTGAGGTATCTGAGAGAAGAGGTTGTATTTGATGAAAGAAGATTACAGAAGAGATTGATGCTAAAGGATTCTATTGATGAGATTTCCTTGATGCATGGAGTGCCATCTATATACCCATACACTTCACTTGGCACATTGCTAATGAGATTTGCATAGCCAAAATAAACAATGAGTTTCAAAACAACATTCAGGTAGTTCTAGATAAAAATTGATGCTGTGATATCTGATATATATATATATTTATTTATTTATTTATTTATCTCCATCGAATTCAAAAGTTTCTTTTCATCTTTTTCTTCAGAACCTCACATTCAGTGATTCATTAACTCAGATTTTTTTCTACTCTACCCCTAGAGGGCAATAAAGAAGGCAGGAACATTGTGGTTTGTGAGCTAAAAGTAGGGGGCGGAAATACAAAAAGAACCAAGCATATATATATATATATATATATATATATATATATATATATATATATATACATATATATATATATATATACATATATATATATATATACATATATATATATATTTTTTTAACCAAGAACATGTATTGGTACATTGTATACATAAAGATCATAATCAACATGGTTATTTTGTACCTGTACATGATGTATCTTGGTTTCCCCCCTCTTTCCCTCCCCACCCTTCCATTCACCCATCCCTCTCTATTTGCAACAAGTTTATTTACACTTTTCCATTTTTTTCCCTTTCATCTTACTTTTATTTTAACCTTCTTCTTTAACCCCCTTTTCCCCCAAGCGTATATTAATGCAGCCTTTACAAGGATTTATAGCCCCTTTTATGTGTGTAAATCTTCATTAAAAGAACTTGGCTTGTTCATAAGCCAAAAATATACTATTTCTACTACAATCACAGTTACCAATGCTCAGAATAATAACCAGAAAGTGTAATTTAAAGAACAACTACTCTAACCAAAATATCATTCAAAATATAAACAAATAAATAATTGAATTAAGATCATAGAAATGTTTTAAATTTTTACTCAAAACATTAGTGTCCATACTTATGCAAATATCCTTAAATTAAAAGTAACTACTGATAGTCACTGACACTTAATATACAAATAGTAAATCTTTTTTCAGTTATATATTTGGATGACATTTACACATATATGGAGACATATTTTAACTATTATTGTGACTAGTTTTAGACTTCAGAAAACATTGCGAAAATAGAGCTCCATATACACTCCTCAACTTTTTCTAATTTTAACCTTATAGTTAGCCTTTGTACAATGATCAAAATCAGGACATCGACATTTTTACAATAATGTTTACTAAATTACAAGATCTTATTCAAATTTCTACAATTTTTCCAATAATGTCTTTTCTATGTTCTAGGATCCTACCCAGGATCACATGTTGTGTTTAGTTATTCTTTCAGTTTCTCCAATCTATAATCATGCTTCAGCCTTTCCTTGTTGTTTGTGATCTAGCCACTATTGATATTGTGAATTTTGACAAGAATACTGCAGAGAGGATAATGGGTTTGTTCAGCACATTGTATCAAGGGATTTGTGTTGTAAATATAACTAATTATGTTAATCTGAATCAATTGGGTAAGGTAGATTTGAGTTTTTTTAAAGCTGGAAACTTAACGCTTTCTCCTTTTATATGAAAATACACTGTATTTTGGAGGTTTTTAAGAATAAAAGCTTCTACAGTATCAGACAAAAAGAGGCAAGCTAGTATTACCTCTTGAGGAGTAGTATGTGCTAAACACTATCCTGGGTGGCTTTTTAGAGAGAAAAAATATTTTATTGTTTGTATTATTCTTTATTATTATCATTATCATTATTATTATTATCGTGTACCTTTTTGTAAGACCTGAATGTAATTCTTCAGTATAAGGGCATATATCCCCTCATATCACTGCTACATTTGCATTATATCATTCTACCCACGGTGCTTTTTGCCTGCTTGCTCTCCCAGGTCAGCTCAGAACTGTCTGGAACCAGAGAATGGAGAAAACAGAGTTTTAACTTTATGATGTTTAGTGTTTCCCTTATATGGTATAAATGCATTAGAATAACCCCAGGTGGGAACAACTCAGGAGGTTCTCCAATTGAAACTACAGTAGGGAGCTGGCTCTTGGGAGCCTCAAAAAATTTCTAGAGATGTAAAACATGTGTTTTAGGGTTTTAGAAGATCTCTGAAAAGATACTCCATAGATCCTTCAAAGTAGGTCAGCAACTACTGCCCACTCTAGGCCTCCATGGTGCTTCCAGGGGAAATAGTGTTTCCTGTGCTCTTTATCATCTAGCTCTAATGTGATGTCCACTGTGAAGCATGCCACAACTTCCTACAATCTACATGGGAAAGAAGCAATAGCTCCACTTGTAGTTTCCCATCACTTCACACCCATTATTCTGACACAGTTTTACATACTTCTTCCTGACTATACTATAAGGTCTTTTAGTATATGAATATGAACCATACTTATTTCTGTTACACCAGTGCCACCAACCACTGTGCTTGGTACCTGTTGATATACAATAAGTGCTTGCCAAAGCACGCTGATGCTCTTTCTTTATACGTGGCTCAGTCAATTTGGAATACCAGAGAAGATTCTTTTAGTCTTTTTAAATAGGATATTGAAAGAAAATCCTGTTAAAATAGTCAAATCATTTGAGTCTTCTAAAAGTAAAGATGAATAACTTCCCACACAGTATTTTTTTTTATTTCCTTTAAGTATAAAGTCCCACAAAAATCTAGGAGGCTTTGTTCCACTTGAGATTCAATAGAAAAATCAAGAACAAAAAAGATAAAGGGCAAAACTGATTTGCTTTAGCTACTAATTATACAGGTTAAAGAAAAATTTGTCTTTTCTCAATAATTATGTCAATATACTTCCTTCATCAGGTCGACAACTGAATTTGCCACTACTTAAATAAATATAAGCACGGACTCTGCTGTTCTGTATTCTGGGTGCTGTGATTGAAGGGCAGGTTAGGAATAAGGAACCTACAGAGTTCCTACTCAGAAACAACAGGGTGGGAAGAACTGAAATAATAACAAGGAGAAAGAGGCACTTTAGAAGGACTGTTATTGAACTTGTAGCAGAGTGAGACTGTAAGAGGTTAGCTCTAACTCATATTTAACCTACATTTGTAACTATTATTATTTTCAAATTAGGTGTCAAGCTGGAGAAACACTATAGTTGTCAGTGATATATTAACTGAAAGGGATTTTCATTTTAGGGCATTTTGTGTGTTTTGCTTTGTTTGGGGAAGAAAGAAGAGCAATTACTGAAAGCCAAAACTCAGGCATAGAAACACTGATTTAGGTCAGGTTTTCTAAGAACCATGGTCTTTCTTCTCAGTCAGTTGTATCTCCAATCTTTCCAACCTTCTTCTCTTCCTTTTCCAACATTCTCTTGTTTTCCATCCAAATTACCGTATCTAAAATTATTTGATCTAGATATGAATGAGAGTACATGCCATGCCAGTCTGTACGTCACATGCTATGAACACAGTAACAGTAAGATAGCTTCTGGATTCCAGAGTCCTTACAAGTATTACTGGGAAAACCAACTTATCTTACACAATAAGCCACAACTGCAAGATATGCACATAAACAGAGGACTAGGAGGAAACAGAAGTAGGAATAACTAACTTAACAAAGTAGCTCAGGCTTGAGATGTAGCTCACTGATAGAACAATTTCCTAGTCTGTGCAAAGCCCTGGATTTAATTCCAACTACCACAAAAGAAGGAAGGAAGGAAGGAAGGAAGGAAGGAAGGAAGGAAGGAAGGAAGGAAGGAAGGAAGGAAAGAAAGAAGGAAAGAAGGAAAGAAGGAAAGAAGGAAAGAAGGAAAGAAAGAAAGAAAGAAAGGGAGAAAGAGAAAGGGAAAGAGAAAGAAACAGAGAGAGAAAAAGAGAAAGAAGGAAAAAAAGAAAGAAAAGAGGGAGGGAAGGAGGGAGGGGGAGGAAAATCCAAGAACTAAAAGCCGTTAATGAAATTATAGAAAATACACTCAGAATAATAACAGGGAAAAGTTCCATTTATTTCAAGAACCTTACACTAACAGAATTCTATAAACCTTTATTCATGCTTTATAGAAAAATCTGCCCCTTTAACATTCTGAAATATGGAAAGAGAAGGGAGGGAAGAGGAAAGAAGGGAAGGGAAGGGCCAGATATGTGATTATATACAGATTCATGTGCTTATACATAGATTCAGGCATTTGGAAGAAAAATGATTGGAAAATTGTTGATTAAGAAATCTGAGGAAAAGCTATGTGAATAGATCTCTTTAAATAGGCAAAACATAGGGAAATATTTGTGTCCAATATGAATGTTTGAAAAAGAGTATCCTGAGAAGAGAATTTTAATAATCAAATGGATAAGATGGCTCATTTTGTAAACACCAGTCATCTCTCCTCAGTCATTCCTATAATTCCCTTATGGGCTCTTGAAAAAAGAGACCATTGTGGCAGGAATGGAGGTTATACACCTGCTCAATAATATGGACTTCTTTTACCAACGCTGACCAATGCTGGCAATGGACACCACTAAGTACCCAATCTGCCATCAGCAGAGACCAACACTGATGGGATCATTCCTCAGGCTGCTCATGCAGCAACCTGGGAGCAACTTAGATACATTCAACAGTTTCCATTGTAAAAAGGGCAGCATTTTTTAAGGGGCAGTGGAATAGACACTTAACACTGGATATGGACTTCCCTTCCTTGTACAAAATGTAGCTGTCAAAATTACCATCCATAGACTGACAGAATCCCTTATTCACTACGATGATATGCTGCACACTGTGGCTTCTGATTAAGGAACTCATTCACAAAAAAAGTACAAAAACAGACCCATGTCTTTGTAATCCAGTGGCCTCACCACATTTCCCACCACCATGAAGCAGTACTGAAATGACATGTCCTTTTGAAGACTCAGTTATAACACCAGCAAGGTAGGTGGCAATGCCTTGGGGGGCTGAAGCAAGATTCTCCAGAGGCTCTATATGGTTTCAATCACTGCTGTTTCTCCAACAGGCAAGATTTTCAGGTCCAGGAATCAAGAGTGGAAATGGGAATGGCACCACTCACTATTACCTCTAATATTAGAAGTAACCCACTAACAAAATTTTTACTTCCTGTCCCAATAACTTTATGCTCTACTGGCCCAGAGATCTTGGTTTCAGAGCCAGAAATGCCACTACCAAGAAACAGTAAAACAATTCTCTCTACTGAAGGTTAACACTGCCAACTGCCCACTTTAGGCTCCTCATGCCTCTAGCCGATGGGCAAAGAAAGGAATTAACGGTGTTGGCTGAGGTGAATGATTCTGACTACTACTCCACAATGGAGGTAAGGGAGATAATGCCTAGAATTTAAAAGTTCCCTTAGGACATTTTTCGGTATTACCATGTAGTGGAAAAAAGTAGTTATAAATACTAGCTACAATCATATGGCAAGTTACAGAAAAAAGAAATGCTATTGTATTCAGTGTTTCCTCTGTATTTTCTTCTGAATATGCTTGTACACACACACAAACAAACATTAACTAAATATTCTTGTTTTTCTTCTCTTGTTCCCTTATTATGTAACACAAATGTATTAATTTTACGTCAGTTTTTAAATATTGTTACTTTTACCCCATAGTTTTTGATTTGTGGGATGTCAAGGGAAGAATAAGCGTCAAAAATTACCTCCTCTTCTAAGGACAGAATTAGTGTGTTTGGGGATGTACACAGAATACCTGTACATCATGTTAGATAGAAATATGACTTTGTTATTATCATTATCATTATTTGGAGATTAAGAATGATTTAAGGAAATATATATGGGTGCCAAGTTAACAAGAGGTGGACAGTTTAACTATGTTAAGGGATGCTGAAATAGCTGTTAAACATTATTTCTGGGTTGTATGTGAGAACAATTACAGGTAAGATTAATATTTGAATCGGTTGACTAAGTAAGGAAAGTGGGAACCACTTAATCTGTTGAGAGTACAAATAAGACAAAAAGGTGGAGAATAGGTTACTTTCCTCTTCCTGTTGAAGCTGAAATATCCATCTTCTGCCATCAGAAATCAGCATTCCTGTTTCTTGGGCTTTCAGACTTGGATCAGGACCTATATCATCACCTCCACTGTTCAGTATGCCTTCAGACTCAGACCATATTAAGCCACCAGGTTAGATTCTCCAGCTTGCAGATAACAAATCATGGGGCTTCCTGACCTCTATAATCACGTGAGCTATTCCCATTAAAGCAGATGAATATTTTCTGCTTCTAGTTCTGTTCCTCTGACTAATACACATGCTTTAATTTATCTGGCCTCGGAAATTTTGTTCCTTCAATAAATAGCGCACAAATATATAATAAAGATGATGAACAGAAAATGTTAGGTTAAGTCTGTGGAGGGGACAAAATTTCCCAAACCTTCTAATTCACAGATAAATGGTGATACTATAGCTCCAGAAGACTAACCATGTTATTTTCTGATTTATATTCAGAAGCTACAGCCCTAAATGATCACTACTGAAATTAAGTTCCAATGCTTTTCTACAAATTAGGTTTTAGGAAGAAAAACGGACATATCATGTACCTTTAAGCAAAATGCAAATGGTGTTTATACACTATCAACAGGGCAGACTTTATAAGTAACTCAGATTCCAACATTTCGTGGTGTCAGTACATTTTCTGCAGACACTAAAATGATGTGAGATGGAAATAAGTACATCAGACATATCAAAAAAGCACTTTTATGGGTGGAATTTAAGCATACCTCTTTTAACCTTAAACATACAAAGAAGAGAAAGCATCCATCATTTATATAAATTATCTTTTCATATTTGAATTATCTTTTCATATTTGAAGAGTTATTGAATTGTAATGAATTACTCAATTTAAATTGGACAAAATTTATATTTATACTGGATATTTTGCTTTAGAAAAGCATACGCCCTCTAAAATTCCAGTAAAAAAAGATGTTCATAAGCCACGTCCCACATGAAATCCATTTGTTAAATTAGTCACTTATACCTAGTGACTAATATCCAGCTGTCTTCCAAAGCCTCACACACTCATAGGTGGGGCTTCAGGATTAACTGGAACATGGGTATATGATACTAGATCATGGGTTTGTGATACTGGTTTAGCCCACTGATTGGTTTAGAATTGTTCTGCTGATGGACTTACTGAAGAAGGAAGACTCAACCTTCCCACAGGTGGCACCAACCAATCGGTTTATAGTTTGGATGGAATAAGAAGGAAAGAAGGCAGTCTCACTGCTTCCTGCCTTCCATGCCATGGACTGTCTCTCCTCTGACATGCCACCCTGACTTGGAGCCAGCTGACTATGCACTGAAAAACCTCTACCAACTGTTAGCCAAAATACACTTCTCTTAACCTATGGGAGTCGGGTATTTCATCCCAGTGACAAGAAGGTAACTAAGAAAATCACCAAGTGCAAGTACACATTAAAATTTTGTAAAATTAAGTGTACATACTACTACATTAAATATCACATAATGCTTTTCATAGCATCTTTTAAAATGTAACAAGAAACTCACCCCTTGAAAGGTACTGAGCACTTCATTCAAAAGGGAAAATAATTTTTACTGGTAACTTTACTAGAAAGGTTAAGTCAAGGTTTGGAAAAATATATTGTTTTGGAAGCAATTTCATTTAAAGCTCAAGTCAAGGTTGAACTGTATATTTACTCAAAGACCCTAATGTCAACACTATAGCAATATTGGTATGATAATTCGGAAAATAAACTGAATTGATAGGAGTTAAATGATGACTGTCTGAAAGATTATCACAAAGCCTGTACTGCCAGTTGCCAGAGATTCAGAAGCCTTTTGTAAAACGATGTTAATTTGCAACTCAAAGACTATATTCATAAAATGATTATTTATCAAGTATCTATGGAACAATGCAGGTAGAAAAATCTTTCTTAATTACACAAAGATCATGATTTTTAACTTCTAGGTACTCACACTCTGCTATAAAACACAAAATTAAGAAAAGCGGGCTTCATTGTATATAACTTGTTCAACTGAAAGGGAGGCCATGAGCCCTGAGGCTCCCTGTCTCCCTTGAGTTCCTATTAACAAATTTCAACCGAACTTAATATATTAACAACCTAAAACCTAATTATGAGTATATTTCTTAATACTCATGTTTTAGCCATTCACAAATATCCAAGTTTCAGCCAATCACAGACAGCCAACTGATCAGATCATGTTTAAGAAAGGGAAATGTTTCTTCACATCATGCTCAAATAAGGCAAATGTTTTATCATACCATGCTCAAATAATACAAATGCCCTTGTGATTTCTCCACCTAAATTCCATGAATAGATGTAATGTATAAAAACACTGCTCACACTGCTGACTGAAGCTCTCTGAACCTCTTCTGGCCCTAAGAACTTCCCATTACATGAATTGCTCTTTGTTCAAATAAGCTCTGTTAAATTTAATTTGCTTAAAGACTCTTGTTTCTTTTTGCGTTTGTTGTTGTCTGTTTTTGAAATTCTGATGTTCAAAACCAAGTCCTTGCTCACACTAGGCAAATACTCTGCCACTGAGCTATATTCCCAGCCCAAGTTTTTCTAACAAACTAAGGATATCTACCACCCAAATATTTCCCTTACCACACATTGGAAAGCTTTGTTTCTACAAATCAATAATTGAAAATTTGTAAAAAGTTTGAAACACAATTTCATTTTTCTGCAGAGCATTTAATACTGTATCTGGAATTGGGCCAACCTGATTCTTCCTTTTTTGGTGGCTTGAACAATTTACAAACTATGGACTCAGAATGTGGAGTGTTTCAATTGTTTTACAATTACTGCAATCACAACTATAATCAAGTGTGATTGATTTCATTTACTGTGTTTTAAGACTGCTTCTTTGTGCAAAATGGCCATCAGATAAAGTTTAACTGGTAGCAAATACAGTAGGGTGACTATACAAATTTTAGGGTGATTGTTGTTTAAAAACAGAAGTTTGGAATAAATTAAAGGGTAGAACATAGAACTCCACAACTCCACAGGCAGATGAAGCTTGGTCATTGGCTAATCCACCACAAATTAATGTTTCAAAGGTGAAAAAAAATTATTTACAAAGGGATGAACAAAAACTTCAGTGAAAGCTGAAAAGTGGTTAATCTGTATTTGTAATTGTTAGGAGAAATTACAACCCTCAGAAGAAGTGATTCAAGAGAAATCCTACACTTATCTGAGGAAGAGTTGTTGAAGAACTTATTTTCATGAGCAAAGTTTGGCTTAAAAAAAAAAGAATTTAAGAAGTTTTTTCTTTTTATGTTCTATGAAGGTAATCGAGGGAAGCAGATTGGCTGCTGAGCAAAAGCATTTTCTTCAGAGTTAAGGTAGATCCTAGAGGAAAAGGACAATAAGTACTCAAAAAGACTCAAACCAGCTTATACTGAAGAAAACACCTCTGGGAACCTGCACATCTCAAAAGGAACTGTGAACATTAGAACAGCTGAGAAAAATCGGCTCTTCTGCACTGTGGCCATGCTGCAGGCCTAGTGATTAACTCAGGCTTTCTCTATCCTTCTTTAAACCCCAGGGCATTAAAGGGCAAACAGAAGGGCCTCTCAAATGAGAAATGGCAGTTCAATAAAAAAGTCTTGGGTCACAGCACAACACTTTTTCAGACAGACTTCATAAGTGCTGTGAGCCAAATGTGGAAATAATACCTTGCCTTACTGAACATCAATTAAATATTCTGCTCATCAAAGGCCAGCCACAGTGTTTGAGTTTGCATATTTAAATTGAGGCTGTGTTGTTTATTTTCATGACAGATGGTATTTTCAATACTTAATAAATCATTAATTCCTTTATTTGTGAAATCACCAAGAGTTTAATTTTTTTATACTTCCAAGTATTCTATTAGAATACATATGGAGTAAATAAATATGTATATATGATATCTAATACATATCTAAAATATTTGCCTTAATGTAACATATCTGTTTTTCATATATGAAGATATTATGTATTACCTTTCAAAACTACTGTCTTACCATACTATAATAAAAAATGCTAACTTCGCATACTCAGCAGTTTTCTTATTGTTTTCATAACTAAATACTTCCAAAGACCTTTATAAGGTCTTGTAAGTAAATATCCCCTTTCAATATTATTTCAACAACTAATTTGCTTAAATAACTTCTCAAGACAATATAAAAGATTTTCCCCTGATATTTAATGAATACAAAAGATTTGAACATTTAAAAATTTGAATAGAACCTTTTATTAAGAATGTTAATATTATTTTCTTTGAAATAAAAAACTTCTACTTAGTTACATCTCTTTTTATTTTTTTAGTTACATTTCTTTTAAATGTACTATCTTTCACCTTAAGCTATATTACTTACAATATACTTCTTACTTTTCTCTCCCTTTGGAATTCTGGAAAATATATTGGCTTTGATGAAATCAAAGGTCTTTCCTAACCCAACATAACTCAGAGACGTAGAGATGTAACTCATTCAATAGCAATGTTTGTGATTAAAGGATGACAGAGAATATAGACTTCATGTAAAAAATCAATTCCCTAATGTTACAATTAAATAAATAAGTAAATATTCCCAATGAGAGCAAAAGGTAACCCTTTAGCATATAAAAGACCATTTCTTTGAAAAAATTCTGGTTTGTTTTTTATCATGTGGATTTGCTGAGGAGATATTTAATTTGTTTACTTTTTATTTTTCTGATTTTTGTGTGTTTTTACTTAAAATTTACATATGTCAGGATTAAATTGCCTGAAGGTATAAATTCAAACATATAAAAATTTAGCTAAAGTACATAAAGCACAGCAGCAGCCATCAGCATACATTACAATACCAAGTAGCACTTATAAAGATGCCCCCAAACTCAATAGGTTGGATTTTCCTGCCAAGAATAATTAGAGCCGCCACTAAGCTCCACGAGGCTCCTTGTCACTAGGTAATGAACCTCAGAATTAATCTCCACAGAGCTGTAGCTACTCTGAATTGTTCATATAGAAAAAAGACCTAAACTGTTTGGGAATTGATAGATCACAATTGATACACTGAAATATTTTTAGAAACAAGTAACACTGGATATACTAGCATTATTAGATACCATCTAAATATGGTGTGCATATTTAAAACTTCATGGTCTTTCTGGTACCTCACCTAAAAAACCTTTTCATTCTTCTTTCTTCTTATTACTTTAATGGATAGGTATAATGGCATAGGGTTAGGAGAGGATTTTCATTGTTTTTGTGATGAAAGTGATATCCTGTAAGATAGAGGGGCCAAACCTTGGAGATACTAGAAATATAGTTTATATCCTTTCGTTGTGAAGGTATATGAGTGCCTCTTGTCAATGAAGGGAGCATTTCTGTGGAAAACCACAGGCTATCCAAGCTTTTACAGTCAGGAAGGAGAAACATACCAAATGGTGTATTAATTCCAAAGCTACCATCCCACACAACCACTGTACTTCATACAGAACACTTTCCAACTCACACACTCTCTGTACCCTTGTGCTCCTGACATCCATTCTGACACACTTAACAGCTATTACCATTATCTTCACTCTTCAGATGAGAAAATGAGGCTCAGAGACACCTGTTTTTCCAAGAAACCAATACACACACAAGGGTAATTTTTCTTACATCTGAAATTCTATTGCACTGACATGGCTTGCTCCACATCTACAGTGAGACCTGGCTGTTCTGCAGCTTCAGATCAAGCTGCCATCCACAGCACCCACACAGCATAGTGAGGTAGATAAAGAATTGGTTCCATTACTTTTTGACTAGGTACAACCTTTGGAAGAGTATCGTGAATTCCAAATTCCAAAGTTTATATTAGTTTACAATTAGCTTTGAAAATTAAATGAAATACTGCTTGTGACCACATCAACTAACTTCAGTTTAAGAACTGCCTAGCGGATTAGTAAAGCATGATCCTGGCCATAAGTGGGTGGGTCAAGGGAACTACATATGGTCCTTCCCTGGTTCCTCTGTGGCACTGTTCCCCTGCTCTGCTTCCCTGCCCCATGAACTAAGAAGCTTTGTTCCACCACACTCTTCCACCATGAGATTTCTGCCTTGGAACCTATCAACCATGTACTGAATCTCCTGAAATCATGCACTAAACCAGTAAGTCTCTTTTCCTTTAAAATGTGAGAGTCAGACATTATGTCCCAGCAACAGGAAAACTAATAACTGACTTAAAAATTGTATTGTAAATGGTGAAATGCTGCATAAAATTTCATCCTTTCAATGGGCTGGTATATTTATGTGCCTTCTGTGTGCCAGGAACTGTGGATATAATGATGAGTAAAGCAAGTGTAATTTCTCCCCTCCTGATGCTAGGTGATTGTTATCTGGACTATTAATCTACCTTAGGTTGACTGGTGCACTTACATAGAAATCTATAATAAAGTAGCATTTTCATAAAAGCAAGTCCAGAAGGAAACTGAATTACAAAAGAGCATAAAATGTATGAGAAGACATTTTCATCTATTTACAACACTGACTTGATGATTATATTACTGTGTCTGGTTTTAGATACACAACAAAAGAAGTTTGTGAACAACTTAGAAACAATTCATAGACAAGCCACATATTTGATTAAGTGATTGAAGAACAATATCTGCTTTTTAAAAAGTGTAAAGGATCAGGTACTTTAACCTAAAATCAGAAAGTCAAAAGAAGTTTCATAAGAGTTGTCAAGTGAATTGAATTCTTTAAATCCTGCCTTTTTGTATCTCCACTGAGGGCGAAGCTCAAGCATAAAGGTTTGGTTAGATCGGTGGGGGAAAATAATACTGAGAACTTTTAAATAGCTAATTACTCAAAAAAAATTAGAGAATGTTCTTCTTTTAATTATTTTTTAATAAAAAGTGGCATTATTTTGTAAACAAAATTGTGTGGATATGAGACAATAAAGTCAGTGGTTGCTCAAGGTCCTACAATTTCTTCATTTTTAGTTGGTGCTTATGTCTCTACACTTAAATGAAAAAATCTATTATTTTCCATTTAAATTTATTCTGAAGAAGGACAGGACAGGCAAAGAGAAGTGGGGTTTAACTGTCTTCATTTTTATAAAAGAACACCATGTGGAAATTAGATAATTGTTCTACATGTCCTCAGAGGCTATCGGCAGAAGGAATTGCATTAAATGAGAACATGGAACGTTTGGATTAGACAATTCCAAAAATACTATGCAGGATAGAGTAGAGTGTGTCAGCAAGCACATGTTCAACATTAGCAGGGTTAAACAACTGGGAACAGAAGTAGCAAGTGAGTTCCAAACTGATAAGGAATATTAGCTACCGGAAAAGTATTACAGAACTTTTGAAAATAAAACTTTAATATGCTTTTGAGTATACTTTCCACAGTAGCAACTCAATATCATGGATTTAATTTTTCCTTCCTTTTTTTTAATTCATCAGGATAATGGAGATATGGGTAAATTCTTCTTCCCATCCCAGACACTGATCATCAGAGAAGTCTAGCACTTGACTGTAGTATGCAATAGGATATTTTAAATATTCCAAATAAATCTAAGAGTTTATAATATCTACTCAACACATTTTGTTGTACAGTAATTATATTTATATTCTATTTAGTTATACTCCACTCCACTGTCTTTTCAGTACTGGGAATTGAACCTAGGGCCTTTATTCTGAGTTACATCACTAGCCATTTTGTTTTATTTTCCTTTGCTTTGCTTGGCTTTGCTTTGCTTTGCTTTGCTTTGCTTTGCTTTGACTTGTTTTGAGACAAGGTCTCACTAAGTCAATAAGTTGCTCAGACCACCATTTTAAAAAAAGAATTAGAGGTTATTTGCAACAAAAGAAATCATACTAAGGTTTAAGAAGACATTTAAAAAATCAAGAGAAGCAGAAAAAACTCAAGTGTAATTGTAAGAATTTTCTATATAAGTTGTTCTGAAAGACTTTAGTCTTGGTTTCTGGCAACCAGGGAAACAGAGAAATGCAATCTAATAAAGATCTATAATGATCCACAATGAGGAGCTATTCCAATTCATAACAGGAAAAAGATTCTTATAAAAGTAGATTGCTGATTTCAATTTTTTGAAAATAATACGAATATATGTTCACTAAAGATAACTTATAGATCATAAAAATATTATAAAAATGAAAGGCAGAATAGAACATCAGAAATCTTACCCTCAGAAGCAGACATTTTTATCACTTCAGTATATTTCCTTGCAATCTCTTTTCTGTACATTTTACATAAATGGTACAAGTATATAATTTTGAAATCTGTTTGTTTCATTTGATATGATTCTTTTTAATGTCTGCTGAATAATCCTTCATACATGGATCTAGTATATCGACATTATTTTAATGTAACTTATACAGATTATTTGTAAGTTTTTATGATTATAAGTAATACTTTATTGAATATCTTTGCACATAAACTTTTACCTGCATCTCTAATAATTTTCTTGAAGAGTGATTCCTAAAATGAAGCTACCTTGGCAATGTATATAAACATTTTAAAGATTCTTCATATCCTTGTCTATTCAAACTAATTGTTAGTGGCTATGTGGCCACTAACAGAATGGAGAAAAGTCACTATCAACTGATGAGGAATTATTTCCAGAAAATATATGGTAGTGTTTTCAATGTAATATAGCATGTATGCATTTTTCCTTATTTTCCTTTCTTTGTTACAAGTTTCATATTGAAGAAAATTCTCCCACCTAACTAAATCTGGAAGAATGCGTAAAATATAGGAATTAATGAATCTATACAGACAAATGAGAAAGGAAATTATATTTTTGCTTACAGTAGAATGCTAATAGCCAATTGATTGTTGTGAAGGAACTAATAGAGATAACAACTGCCCTTTTATAACAATCATAGTAAAGATTACAAGCAGAATAATCAATGGATACCAAATGTCAGGAGAATTTTTATGAAGAGTAGAAAATTTGTGTGGACTTAAAATGTACTTTCACACACACACACACACACACACACACACACACACACACAAAAACCCTAACCAATGAAGAAATCAGACTACACTTGACCAGGTAAAGAAAATTAGCATTGCCTACAAGGGACATATGGGCATCATGTGTCTCCAGATATGATACTGTAAGAAGTGGACAGCATCACATACAAAGCATTTCAAGAGAACTTATGAAAAATACAACAATGAAGAACATTATACAAACATAAAATGTGAAATGTTCTATGTTTTTTTTTTTAAAAAAGGAACTCTTATAGACGCTTATAGTTTTCAAAGATGCCAAAGTTATAAAAGAAAAACTAGGTGTATGGAACTATTCCAGACTAAAGGAAGAAAAAGAGACAATTAAATGCAATAGCTGGTCTTTGGCTGTATCCTGTACTGAAGTGGAAAAAATTAATACAAAAATCTATTAACTTACTTAACAAAAGTATAAAGTGAATGGTATATTTGATGAAAAATATTGCATCAATGTTAAATTTACCACAGTCACTAATAGTACTGTGGATATGTGAGTTTTTCTTATTCTTAGAAAACATATACTGAAATATTGAGGTTTAAAAGGTCATGATTAATGTACCTTGGTCTCAAAAGTTTCAACAAGATAATTATAAAGCAAATGAGGTGGATTATTAATAATAGATGGATCTAGGTAAAAGTTACACAAAGTGCTCTTTGTACTAATATTCTTGCAACTTTTCTATAAGTTTGAAATTATTTGCAAATAAAAAATTTAAAATTCTAAGAAAAATGTTCCAAATTACTTTTCCACCACATTTTGAAGGTATCTCCATCATTTCCTCCTTACAGCAGAGTACTTTTTGTACCTGTTATTTTGACAAAGAAAAATAGTATCTTATTATGATTTTATTTGCTACTCAACAAATGTGCCCATATACTTATTAGCAATTTATAATTTTTTCCTTATCTCCAAACTTTTTTTTCATTTCCTAGCACTATTTTCTTAAGATTAGCTTCAAGTGAGGTAAATCGAGTCATGAATGGAATGAAAAAAATCTTCAACCACATTTTCACAGAAAATTCAGAATTGAATTTTATAAGCATGATTGCTCCAATAACCACAATAACATTGAAGACACAATTTCATGTAGACAAAAGGTCACTCTACATGAGGTCAAAACTACCTAATCCTTTTCAGAGGGAGTTCTTATTTCGTCGTTAATTACCTATGCGCACTACAGGTAGATTGCCACTAGGTGGAAGTAGTGTTCAGCGCTATAGTTCCAACAACCAGACATCAGTTTGCTTATACTCAAGAGGCAGTCACTTCATTCAAGAAACTTACCCTTCTTTTCTCTCACTCCTGTGTTAAACTGCTGGCTCTTTGTTGTTCACTTCCTCGTAGATTTAAAAGAATCGATTATCAGCATTTTAACTTGAACTAATTTCCTTTTTGAAAATTATTTTAAAATGTAATAGAACTATTTCAACAAATATCAAATATACTTTAATTTTAAAGCAACAAATCAAAATCTTATATAACTTATATCTCACCTCACTATACATTATCTGTCCAATTAACATTTCACTCTAACCTTACAGACCCCAAAAAGGAATGTATTTGACTCTTTAACCTAAAACCAATTTCCCACAAGTTAGATTAGTCATATCTCCATATTCTCCTAGTTTAAGAAATAAGCCTCAAAGCAAAAAATGTAGTGATCCACATCTCTCTAATGGTTCCACGAATGCTTTTCACCTCACAGAACTCAAATATCCTTTCAGATAATAAGGCACTAAAAACATAAGAAAAACATTATAGCCAAGAAAGTGGTACTTTTTACCTTCTGAAACAGTCCTTATTTCTCCCATTCAAAAAGAGCCACTTATGTACTTCTTATACATACAGTTTAATTTCCTTTTAATATTGGATTGTTCCATTTTTTCAATTATATATAAAATGTTTGCAATTAAAAACAAAATAATTAAGAGACAGAACATTTGCACTAATTACCAACATAACACTTTTTACTAGATAAAGATTTTAAAACTTTTAAACAATTAATGCGAACAACAGATGTGTCCATTAATCCCATCATTTTCAACTTGACTACAGTAAGAAATACATAGCAGATTAGTAAAGCACACTTCTGGGTGCATCTAGGTGGATCTTAGAGGTGTGACATTGGGTACTATATCTGATATCTTGTCCCTTCTTTGGGACAGTTTCCCTGCTCTGCTTCCCATCACCATGTAGTAAAGCAGCTCTACCATGATCTTCCACGATAATGTTTCTGCCTTGCAGCCAGCTGATAATAGACTGAATCCCCCAAAACCGTGAGTCAAATTTAACCTTCCCTCCATAAACCTGTGGGAGTCGAATATTGTGTCCTAACAACAAGAAAGCTGCCTGATATGACAGGCAATCAGAGAGTGGCAAAAAATTAAATCATTATATCTTGTACTACATGAATTTTAATATATTAAGTAGATGAAAAAAGCTTCCTGAGATGTTAGCAAATATAAATATGTCAATTAATATTTTTATTGTGAATAAAGCAAACAGCAAGCAGTATTTTTTCTCAGTAAGAGGTTTCCTTTTGAAAATAATCCACTCATTCTTATATCTTTCAAATGTTTCACTTGTGTAGTGTATATTTAAACTTTATTCAGATTTACTCTTTCTATTTTATATAACAAATTTCAATAACAAAATATTACTTTCCAATAGTTGTATATGAGTTAATAATGAGTTGTGAAGACGTTTGACTTCATAAACCCATTTCTGCCCCTCTATGTCGTTTCCCCTCCTCATCTCTTGCTCTCCCATCCACATCCTTCTTGCCACCTAAGTCTGTATCTTCAGTTCTTTCTCCTCAACACCCTTCCCTGCTTGAACCTAAATCTCATTATCTCTGCCTCCCCTCCTTTGCATTGCAGGGATTTAACATAGTGCATTGAAAAGCACTGTAACAATTGAGCTACACCCTAATCCAACTGCCCCAGACATTTAATGGCCTCCTAACTCCCCTCTTTGCATTACCTTATCCCACAAAGATGACCTAACTTCATGGAAACCTGAGCCCATTGCCCAAAAATATTTAGTTATTACATCATTAAGAAGTCTAGTTTTTTTTGATAGGCATACGGTTCTTCATTTTCTGATTTCTTCCTTCTGAATAATATCTCTAACTTTTATACTCCACCAATTTCTAGGTAACTCAAGCTCATTAACTACATCATTTGTCCTTTCACATCTCTGATTCATTGCATTAAATTTGTACTGGTATGGAATGCTTTTGAAGCCATACTCCATGACTTTTTTTTTTTTACAAACTTCTATTCATTCTTCAAAAGCCAATTCAGGTTTTGCTTCTTCCCTGAAGTGTTCTTTAGCCTTCACACCCAGTTTTCCTTCCTATGTTCTTTCGCTCTCTTTATCATCCTATTACTAAAATATTTACATATTAAATTAGCAATTCCATTTCCATTATTATAGTTTAAGTATAGAGGAACAAATACAGTTAGAAATGTACCAAACTTCGTAATATCGAGTCCTCAGAAAAAATGTCAATACATGTAAAACCATTTATGAAAATGTTATCAAAAGATCTTCATACAAATTCAGTATGATAATTTTTGAGTATTTAGAAAATATAATATATAGGGAAAAATGTCGATTATTTACTTCAGAATGATGGCGCATTAAGGTTTATTTCCAAAATGCATTTTTATGGGTAAAAACATCAAAAACTTTCCTTTTTTTCCAAGATCTGCTGTCTTTAGTTCTCATTTAAAATATTTAATACAGGATATCACATGATGGGAAGATTCCATATGCAAAAAGCACATACAAAAATGCAGACAGAATAATACAGTTAGCATACATTTATACACTCCAGCTTAAAAAAGACACTATCAGTATAGTAGCACACTCCTCCGGGCCTCCTGATTGATCACATCCCTTCTCTGCCACATACAAATGATCACTATGCAAACTACTTCATTCTCGTAAATTCTTTGTAGTTTTACTCTGTGTGTTTGGGGTTTTACAAGAACCACAGAGTTTTAGCAAGTAATTAAAACAAGTGCTCTCAACTAAGGTTGTTTTTGAGGCCACTTCTAAATAATTTTTAAATTTTTTATAGGTACATAATTTTAAAAAGAAACAATATCAAATCCCTGGTATAGCTCTAGACATTCAGGTACTAGATGGAAGCACTGGATCTAATATGTCCTCAAAGGCAGAAATTCTCAGTATATGCATTAAACTCACTATCTTTTTAATGCCTCCTGGCAGCAGGCATTATGTCAAAAGAGGAACAAGACATGGCACCCAATATCAGGAGCTCACAGTGTGAAAAAACATATATATATATATGCATGTCATTATAACACAGTATAATGTAGTACAGTTAAAGATAAAGGGTAGATGGGGAAACATCACAGTGCAATAGGAAAAACTCCCTGAAGAAGGCAAAATCTGAGCTGAGCACTTAAAAGTTAGTGCTATGTCTTGTATCTAGATATCCCCCCAAAGGCTCATGTGGTCATAGGAGGGGCTTTATAGGAGGTAGCTGAATCTAAAACGTGTGACGCTGGGATAAAGGGTGCTCCACTCTGGGTGTGGCTGGAACCAAACAACAGGCTTACAGCCTGGACAGAATATAAAGGAGGCTGATGCCGATGCTTCTGTTGTTTCACTACTTCACTGCTGCTTGCTGCTTGCTGCCTTCTGCCTGCCCTGTCGCAGACTGTTTCTCCTCTGTGATGGCCCTCTGCCAGGCCACTCTGCCTTGGAGCCAGCTGATTATGGACTGAATCCTCTACAATCTGTGAGCCAAACTAAACATTTCCTTCCTTAACTTTAAGTGTTTGGTATTTTGTTGCAGCAACAGGAAAAGTAACTAAAACAGAAAATTTCCAGATGTGTTACAAAAGAATCCTGATAAAGAAAAAACGCAAAGAGCATCATTAAATATTACCAACTGACTTTATTGAGGTTCAAAATTATTTTAATAACATGGCCAAAATTTGCCTCTTAAGGTTTCCTACCCTAAGAAAATCTTGAGTTTTTCTCAAGTTTTAGACCCATTTAAATTATTTATCAATTAGAACCAATTTGCTCATATCCTTAGGTGATTATATATAATAAGTTTGGTGTACTTAAGTATTTAAAATACCATTTGTGATTGGGTACATAAAACACACCTAGCCTTGGAAGTGGTAATTAAAATAAAAAAAAAAAACATTTTAAATTATCTTAGAAACCCACAAGCTGCCAACAGAACCTATACTGACAACAACCTGACATAGAAGACCATTCCAATAAAAATTCCTAACCTTCTCTAGATTCCAACCAGCACTCAGCTCCTCCCTGAGATATACAACCAGACAAGAATACAAGGAAGCTTGAATGGCACCAATATTCTAGTTTATACTTTACCTAAGGGCCCTATCATACTATGGAAAATCTTTGTCAAGTCCAAACCTTGGGATCATCAGACAAGTCTAAGAGAAAGTTGGGCTCTCAAGGGCCTTCTAAGCCACAAGTGGTCTACACTGAACCTCCTCTACCCTTTAATTCACCACCA
The DNA here is from genome assembly GCA_004026905.1 of Hystrix cristata. Taxonomy (NCBI): domain Eukaryota; kingdom Metazoa; phylum Chordata; class Mammalia; order Rodentia; family Hystricidae; genus Hystrix; species Hystrix cristata. The sequence continues at coordinate 14,866 of PVJO010002266.1, read as the reverse complement.
GTTAGAACATTCCTCCTCTCCAAGTTATCCTTAATCACAAACCAGAAAATCTGATTGATCAAATTGATTTATAACACCTACTTATCTCACAAATTTATAAATGTATTAACTAAAATATGTGCCTTCATGTGTATAATTATCATTATGGTAATATAGCTTATCCTTAAATTGACACTGATATAATCTCTTGGAATAAGAAAGTGACACCAAGTATGAAGTCTCCTTAACGGTGAGAGCTCACTGGTAATTCTCCAGGCAAAGCTAAAAAGAAAAATTGTCACTGTCTGAAATCATTGATCAATGATCACTTACTAAATAGGACTTTTCATCACTTTTGACTTTATACATTTCTTTAAGAAAGAATAAAGAAACTACAAATCCATGCCTGCACCACTACATCCGCCCCACAGTCCCTTCTTCACATTTTGGAATTAGAATCTTCCTTATACGATTTAAAGATGACCAATTAACTCTATCTCTTGCTTCAAACCATTCAGTGGTTCCCCACTGAGCTCCAAATGATCTCCAAACTACATAACATAGTCAAAAATTTCCAAAATCAAGTCTCTGTTTAGTGGTCCAGCTTTATCTCTCTTCATTTACCTTCATCTCAAATATACCACTGAAGCTATCCTAATTTTTCCTAAACACTATGTTTATTCCAATTTCCAAGCTTTTGCACAAATTTACCCTTTGTTGTAAATATGCTTCCTGACTTTTACATCTTTAAAAGTCTAACTTGGATATTACTCCAGGCAGCTTTTCCTGACCTTGCCAATAGTAATGATTTTGTCCTCTTAAGTACCACACATGTTGTGTGATTGCATTTACCACAATGTAATATAATTAATTTACATTTCTGTCTCCCATACTTCATTACAGTTCCTTGAAGACAGGAAGTAAAGGTTATATTTTGTTTCCCTCTGAGATACAGTAGTATCTGAAGTATCCTTTCCAACCCATGTTAAGGACTCCATTGACTTGAACTACAAATGCTAGTCCCTGGCCAATATAATGAGTAGTCTCTTTCAAAAGTAATTATATTAAACATTTATTCTATTTCTGGCTACTCTGGTTCTCTTTAAAAAAAAAAAAAACACTGGTTTGCATTTACTGCCAGTATACTATGGTGCGGTTAATGGCAGAAAAAGTTATGCTTAATATTGTCCTATCCAGAGTCCCAACTATAGTCTATATTACTCTCTGATGTAACTGAGGTAACAATAATTAAGTTCATTACCGCTAGTATCCACTATGTTTCTGCTATAAGACTTTGTGTGTTTATGATTATCTAATTCAAATCCCCAAACAACTCTTCCTCATTTCTTACTCAAATAGATCTGACTTGATGTGACCTCCAGATCACTTTGGAAATAAATACATTAATTTGATAGCAGTAAACATAAATTATCTTCAGAGAGCATTTTGCAGTATTTCCAAAGATAAAAAGTCAGGATTCAGATATGAAAATGTATTTAAGACTTTTTCTGAAAATATTTACTTCAGTAGAATTTAATGTCCTTGCACAGTGAATCTTGTAGGTTAGGTTTAATGTGTGACTAAATTAAAATCAAGAACAAATGGCAATACTGCAAGCATGGCAAGTTTATTGACTTTTGTTATGTAGGAATGTATATTGATGGTACAGTTAGTGACAGAAATGCCTTGTGTGGTAGACTTTGCCTTGTCTGACATACTGGTGCAAAAATGAGTGTTATTGATTAATTTTTTAAAAAGACAATTTTCCAGAGACTAGATTAGAATCTGAAAATGCTATTAACCTCACAGCAATGGAAAAGACTTTAACTTCATTTGATGGAAGCAGCTGACGAGAAATTCAGGTTAGGGGGCAATCACCTCAGAAAAATTAGTTCACTGTAGCAGTTGCAGTAGCAAGCAAATATGTTTTTGAACATCCTCCAATTAGATTTGATGTTTCTAGTAGCTCTGAAATGCCATTGGGGTAATATGTGCACTAGTGTCAAATTCTTTAAGCATCCTCTTTTTTGTTTTGTAGGGCTAAGAGAAGACAAAAAAGAAAACAGGATGCTTGCTTGTTTTTCCATTCACTGTTTATTGAAGAAGACTTCTTCAATAAACTATTACCAAATGAAGAATCCTTCTCAATGTTACCAATTTCAACGTGTAATTTAAGAATTCTCTGCATAGAACTATTTGACTTTCTGCTTTTTCCCTCTCTGTTTAAGTAGACTGTTCTTTCAGGGATATTGGAATAAAGCTTTAATTAATTTTGATAATATGAGAAACAAAACTATAAATGACAAAAGTATAAGATTATAAATGTCATCAATCTAAGTTGGTTTAAAAGAAAGAAAATTTGCTAGTAAAAATAGAATAAAGCTAGCTGTGAAGATGAGGTATTATACGTGAGATGTAGTAAAATAGAGCTAAAGAGATTTGAGTTTTACAAATTCTGTTGTTAGTTGCCAAAATTCTCCATCCAAAAATTAATACGTTGTACTTATTAGAACATACAACTGAATCTTTTATTGAAAGTGTACTCTCATTTTCATCAGTATAGAACAGTTTCTAAAAGGAAAAAGAAATATTTCGATGTTAATTTTAAAATCTAGTTAAAAGAAAAACAGTGAGAAATTGAGCTAGACATGTGAAAGTGACTGGCTAAAAATATCAGATGCTAACTATAAGCACATTTTTACCAAAATAATACATTTATAAAGACCTTTTACAAATTAAAAAAAACCATAAATGAAAAAGAATATAAAACCATCCATCAAAAGGATAATCCAGACATAAATATAACAATAACTATCTTCATTAACAACCAAAATATAATATCAAAACATACAACGTGGTTCCTGCCACCTACAGAAACCAGCAAAATTTCAAAATACGGGTAAATCTCTACGGGTGTAAGGGAATGGCAAACAGACATGTATACAGCACTTTGAGAAAACAATATGCAAGGATTAAAATAGTTGATATCTTTTTAATATATTAGCCTCACTCTTCAAAATTTATTTTTTTAAGTAATCTAAAAGAGAAAAAAGAAGGTTGGGGATTTAGTTCAGTGGGTAGAGTGCTCGCCTTGCAAGCACAAGGCCCTGAGCTCAATCCTCAGCACCAAAACAAAAGAGAGAGCGAGAAAGAAAAGGTCTATGAATGCAACAAAATTACAAAGAAATCCTCAATGTCCGACAATATGTAAAAAATTAAAGTATGCCGTGACAACCAATACGATATTGTATAATTAAAATGTATGAATACAAAGGTTTTGGTAGTATGAAAAAATACTTATCCTAAGTTAAAAAACAGAAAGCAAATATATGTATATTATAATTACGATTATGTAAAAATTGCTTATTATTATGGTTTTCATCTAGAATTCCCCCAAAAGCCTCATGCGCCATAGGTGGGGCTTTGGGAAGTGATTGGATCATTCAGGCATTATATTCTTTGGTGGATTAGTCCACTGATGGGTTTACAGCTAAATGTGTTAGGAAGTGAAGCATGGTTGGAAGAGATGGGTCACTGGTGGCCTGCAAGAGTATAACTCCCTCCCTCCTCCTTGATCTCACTCTTTCTGCTTCCTGCCTGGCATGTCACGAGCAATTCTCCTCTGCCATGCAGCACTGACTTGGAGCCAGCTGAACATGGACTAAAATCTATAAACTGTTAGCCAAAATAAATGTTTCCTCCTTCAAGCTGTGGGTGTCACAAAATATGCTTCAGTGACAAAGTAACTAAGACACTTATACATAAGAGACCAGAAAGGATAGTGAAAATTTGTAAGTTAATTATTTAAATGAAAAGGAGTGTAGTACATTTTGATACCTATCATGTTTATATAAAGCATGTTAAAAATAAAGTTCAAGTTATAGAAAACATTTCATGACTGATATTCAAATGTTAGCCTTCACAAATAGCATAACAGTAGAGCAATACTAGGACACTGATAGAACCAATTCCAAGCTAGTACTATAACCTATGCTGACTTCCAGCAACTATCTCATCTATAAAATACTAGGAATTCTACCTTTGTAATCCTGCAATTCTTTGTTCAAATCAAATCTTATATAAAATAGGTGAAAGTACAGCTTCTATGGCTGAAGTACAAGAAGGGTTTTCATCTGGCAGGCTAATTCTATTCCTTCTACATTCCTTGCCAAACACATCTGAAAGCAATCTCTAACAGGACTCTCAAGAACCCCAGAGAAAAACAATGGATTAAGGATTTTGATGGTTCTTTTATATGTAAACTATAATTGCTGAAATTTTATAGTTCTTTTCTACTATAATTTAATTTTCCTCCGTGTATCCTCTACTAGATTGTAAAGACTTTAAAATTAGAAACAATATCTTATAAATAGACTTAGCCGCATCTAAATTTGCTTTGATATAGCTATTCAAAAAACAAATCAATGAGTGAACAAAGAAATGAAATTATAAAATGAAAATATCAGTATTTTAATTTGTAACAAAACAAAGTTCAGCAGTAAGTTGTTCTGTACTCTCATTAACCAAAGTTACATATAGAATTATTACATAATTAAGTATGGAATAACTTAAGTATACTAAGTAATTGCTTAGATAAGCCATCTTTTAACCACTTACGTCTTCTAACTTCTTTTCTAAATCTCTCAAGCTATTTTTTGTTCTTGATTTGAATAGAAGCAAAGCAAGCTTATTTCTAATATTCAGGTTTATAATTTTAAAGCCTATAGAAGGAGTCAAGAATACCCCTGTGAAATCCAATGTAATTGGCCTGATAGTTTCAATAATGGAGACCTTATACTAGTGATGGCAAACCTTTCAGAGCTTTCAGCAATACAAACAGCCCGCTGTGACACGCATGCCATAGGTTTGCCACTCCTGCTTTATGCCACAGGATTGTTCTCATTTACCATGTTTGAATTAGAATCATTCCCTTTGAAAAATGATGAATAAGACCATGTAGAAAACACTTGTGTTCTAGCAGATTTTTCATGAATCCTGCTATATTTTGGTTTACTGGATTATCTAGTGATACCCCCAAGAATACATAGACAGCCCAAGGTGAGAGGCTTGGAATCAAAAGTATTTTTACTAAGGGAAATATAGCAATGCCAAATTGTGATAGAAACCAGAGAAAGAATTATCTAGAATTGTGGCAGGTTTTCTACAAATATGTCAAAAGGAATATATGAAAAGGAAACTCCTGCTTATCAATATGGGAAATGGAAATCAATAACCACCGAATAAGATATATTCCTGCCTTTCCAGGTGTACAATCTCTTTTGAGTGTCGTTTGCCTTGAGAACAATAGTTTACTCTAAGCATTACACTACTCAAATATTCTACCTCTTATTTAACTTCTATCTAAATTTTATAGGTAACAACAGGAGAACACAATCATAGGCCTGGCAGACAGACAAGTCAGGACAGGGACTCCAGCTACTTACATCTTATACTGGCCATATAGCCTTGAGTAAGTCACTCAAAAACACTATTTGGTGTGTAGATTGCATCCACCGGTTTACAACTCAATCTCTTCAGGTTCAAATCACAAAAATGCTAATTAAAACGCCACCTGGCTGAGTTATCTAACCTCCTTATTGTTTATTTCTTTAGCATTAAAATAGAGTTGATGATTGATTGATAGATATTATATAACTATATCCAAAAATAAAATCTTTATTAGAGTTCCTAACATACAGGAAGTGTCAATAAATACCAACCACCATTGTTACTAAATTACCTTACTTCTCTGGGCTTGAACTTAACATTTATAAAAGAAAAACAACGTACGATAATATTTATGTCAAGAACAGAATAAGTATACTTAAGCACTTAATATATCCATTGTCTCCTTCTCATGTAAAAACTCAGTCTGTTTAGACCTTCCAAATGAATACTTCTTAGCATAAAGCACATTTTCTATATTCTCACTTGATGTTGAACATTTACTGGCCTACAATAATTGTTTTATATTTGTGAGTTTATATGCTGTATTTGCAACAATGATTATAATCTCTTTGTAGTAGAAATTCATTGCATTTTCTCTCTAATAGCTATTGCCCTTTTTGGATATCCCAGAAAATTCTGATTTTGTTCTTTCTATGGGTGATTATAAATTGCTTTTCTATGAGTCCATATGTTTCTTGCAGAAGTGAGTCAACCGCCAGGTCTAGGAATGAGACACGTAATTCGGATCTAGCTAAGCGACCTAGCTTATTCCCCTGGTGAATAATTTCTGAGATTGGCTCAGAAATGGCAATGGCACATGAATTTATCAAAGCCAATGAAACCCAGTCTGTGGATTTTGTGTATACTGAAAGAAAGGCATGTGTTTCTTCCAAGTAAACGCAAATCTATGAGGATATAGGTCTGAACTCCTCATTACCATGTGGAGACTACAATAAACTACAATGAGGAAAAGAGATTCCAGATTCTACCACAGTGATCTCATTTTAATATAGCAAAAAGTCAAAAAAGAATAAAGTTTCCAAAATAATCTGAAATTGAAAAATGTAAAATATAAAATGTTCCCCAAAGTCTCATGTGTTCAGAGGTGGGACTTTTCAAAGGTGATTAGCTCACAGGGGCATCATACTCATCAATGGATTAATAGCTGAATATACTATTTGGGCATGGAGCCTGATACAGTGAGGTGGGTCACTGAGGATATGACCTGGAACAGTATATTTTTGTCTCTGGCTCTTCTCTCCTTTCTCTGCTTCCTGGCTGCCATGGCTTGAGCAGCTTTCCTCTACTCAAGCCTTCCTGCCATGCTATTTCTTCCTTGGAGTCAGCCACCACGAATTGAACCTTTTGAAACCATGGGCCAAAATAGCATTTCCTGGGTTTCAGGTATTTTCTTCCAGTAGCAGGAAAGTGACTAATATACAAAATTAAGATAATAAGAGTAAATGACCTTCACCTATCTTCAGTACAACCTAGATATTTTATTTTTAAGATGTCTTTGAAAGCACTCTGAAGATCAAGATTTCTTCTTTTTTAACTATCTGATATCTTGCTTGTATTTACAGATCTTTCAGTTTCATCCTGATTATGTGATCTGAATGTGTGATTTAATTAATGTGATCCCAACCAAATGGAAAATAAGTTAATAGATAATGTCAGTGAAAGGAAACGTGAAGTCTTTTAGGACTAATATGTTTGCCTAAAGAAATACAAGGCTTTAGTCTATATCATACCTAGAATTGGCAGTCAAACCCTTACTATTTGGCAATTCTCTTAAAAAATCTTAGATGTCTTTCAGAGAGATCTTGCATAAAATATCAGAGTAAAGGAGAAAAGAAAAGCCAAACTATTTTCTACTTTTAAAGTTAAATTCTGAATAAATTCTTAGAATTATTAAAAAGTAACATAGCTTTGGCATAGTATTTTTTAAAAAAATAAGTATAAACCTTTTAAAATCTTTTTTCAGTATCTCCTTCAGGAAATAATTTTTACCAAATTACATATAAGCAAATATTAGTAGCTTTTAATATATTTTATATTAGAAATATAATCTATCAAATCTGAAGATCCAAACCCCCCATTATCTCTTATTTAAATACAATAATGACCATATACTTAGACATTGATTTGCATATCAGAGAATCATTCAAGGTTCTAAATCTAACTTAACCACTAAAATAAGATATTGTAAGAACTGAAGTATTTCAAGTAGAAAGTTGAAGGGAAAAAAAGTTTAGCATCTAATATCTTTCTTTGTATTAAACTTACATAAACAAAATACTGATACATCAAAATAACAATATTCTTAAGCTTCACACCTGTGTCTTAACCCATCTTCTGCTGCCGTAACAGAATACAATAGACTAGATAAATTATAAATAATAAATGTGGAGGCTGGAAAGCCTACAATCTAAGAATAGTATGTAGTGAGATACTCCATATTGTGGCATAACATGGCAGTAAAGCAAGGAAGAAGGACAAGACAGAAAGGAAATCAGGTCAAACTCATCCTTGTTATCAGGAACATACCTCCCTCTGATAATGGCATTAATCCATCCATGAGCACAGAGCCTTCCGAACTTAATCATCTCGTAAAGGTTCCACCTCCTAACACTATTGCCACAGCAACAAAATTTCTGCATGGGTTTCAGAAGGGACATTTAAACCATAGCCCCTTGATAATGCTGAAGTTCTTTAGACCCTAGGTAACTGAAATCCTTTCACTAGGGCTCATGACAGATTAGTTATTCATCATCCCTTCATCCATTAAGCCCTTATTATTCCTGTCTCGTTGCTAGACCCTGAGAATACAAAGAAAAAAATGATACTGCCCATTAGGAGTTCACAGTCTAATGAGAAGACAAATCATACAAACAAATAACTGCCATTTAGTGTAGTAAATATTATAACAGAAATAGACTTGGAGCACAGAGGACAGCAAAATTATCTTTTTTCTTAAATGTTAAAATAAGGGTTCAGGGGGCTGGGGATTTAGCTCAGTGATTAGAGTGCTTGCCTTGCAAGCACAAAAGCCTGAGTTCGATCCCCGGCACCACAAAAAAAATAATAATAATAATAAAATAAAATAAGGGTTCATGAGGGGAAACAATTGATATGAAATTATAATGATGAGAAGCCCTTCACACTAACTTCACACTAACTTCACACTAACTCTATCAAAGGAGATTGCATTGTGCTTAGGAATTGTTTTTGAAAGAAAGAGTTTCACAATATTATACTATCCTTTTTTAAGTTCACGAAAATGATGTGAAGTATTTCAAATGTTAAATACCTCATATCACTGAGGTTATGTAACCTCAATGTTGGTTGAATGTTAAATGTAACAACATAGCTTTACATCAGTATAATTATATAATGAAATACACAATTACCAAGGTTACAACCTCAAATTAATAAAAACTGAAATCTTTTAGCCTAAGTTTGATTTGGAGAAAATGTGAATTAGACTATTCCTCCACTAAGCTTTAAAAAGAGCTGACTCTCAAGTCATGGGAACATTAAAGAAGTCTCAAAATAACAAACTCCTCTTGACAGTAAGGAGCAAAAACTCAGTACATTTTTGGGTGGGATGTACCAGCACCTACTGTTGTGACAGGGAGAAGGGGGAAGGAAGGATATTAGAGAGGGTTGACCTTTTGATCCTTTCACTTTAGGGACCTACAGGGGTGTATACTATAGTCGCAGAATCATGGGTCCCTTTTAATGGATCCTCTATGACAAATGCCCATGAAGTGTGAAACAATAAGGAATTCGTTTTAAGAAGAATGGACTTCTAGTTTTCCAAAACACAGAGAATGATAGACATCTGTCAACAGCTTGTCCCACGTGAACTTATTCTAGTACTGTTTTGATAGTCCAGGAAGTACATTGCCACTTGCCTTAAGATTTCTGAAATAGCCCTCTGCTTTGTAATTAATATGTTGCTAGCACTCATTTTTATAGTATGTCAGTTCCTGATTCAGTGATAATGATAATTTTCAATTAACCTAAAAAGTTCAGAGGATCAAGGAAGCAGAATATACCTCATCTCCAGGACATAAACCAACTTTATAGAGTAGTGATATTAAAACTCTGCAGTTCCCAGATGTATCTTCAGACTACATTCAGATTCAGATAAGACATTTGACAACAGTTGCCTGACGTGTGAAACATCCTGCATTCACTCCCAGCTCACCCCAACACACACACACACACACACACACACACACACACACACATACAAAATCCATTTTTATGTCTCCCCAGGGAATGAGGAACCATTTCCATGGAAAGACTAATGCACTTTTAACATAATCTCCAGAATCTAAATTCATCTTGATGAGGTCTCCATTTTAATAACCAAGCAGTTAAATCTATGCATTGAAATGCTGAAGGAAAAAAAAAAAAGGTTCCTCCAGAAGATGGAAGAGTGGAAGTAACCTTTGTGCAACTCTGCAATTGAGAAGAGGCAGCCCAACAAAGGAGTACGTGTATCCTACTCAGTGAAGTGAAGAAGAGTTCTGGAAAACAACAGAGAAGCTAAAAGAAACCTAAACAACTTGGAAATTTAGAAAAGCAATGCAGACACATGTATAGAGAATTCAACATCAACCCCAGCTCCTAGGCTGGGGACAGAGAATTTAAAGTTGCAAGCATAAAGTAAGCTGTCAATACAAGCAACTCCCAATATTACAAATTGTTCCATGGTCCTATCAGTAGGGGAAAGCTATCATCCACATAAGCTTTTACTCTAGATGGGGAATTAGGTCTGAAAGTTGACTGTACCACACAGCAACCTGACACTGAACTGAGCAAACTCCCAGAGGGCTCTAACCCGAAGCCATCTTGAAATGGGTCCTATTATTAGAAACGAATTCCCTCTAGGGCTCCCAGTATATGCCCAGCTGTGTTGATGATGCAGAAGACCACAAAAGACATCCTTGGTTGAGGGGAGTGTGAAATAGAGACCTGCCAGGACGTTTGAGCAGTGAGCCAGGCAGGTTATGATGGAAAGAGGGATGGAGAGTGTAGATGGTCCTGCCCTCAAAAACTAGAAGCAAAAGCAGTATGTTTGAGAACAGTGTAGATTTGCAAAGGAGGAAGACACAGCACTCTGTCCTCATGGCCACCTTTCCATCACAGAACACAGTGGCTTCATTGCTTTCCCCTTCCATACCCCTGGAAACTCCTAAGGAACAGCCACTGTGCTGCCACTTCTTGGCCATCCCACACTTGCCATACATGTGACATAAAAATTCATCAGAGCTGATTACATGCCCAACTGGGATAAAGCACAAGCCACCAAGCTGCAGACACTGAAAAGGCTATGCTGCAGTCTAAACACAGGCTTAGCTGCCAAGTAAGCAGACCAAGAACCTTGGGATAAGTTGAATGCCCACACTGCGTGGTCCACAGGCTGCCATGCCAAGAACAGTGAAAAGGGTTTGTGGCAACCATTTACCACATTGCCGTTCACTCTGACTGAACAGGTGTAACAAATGTGCAGTCATCCTGCCCATTCCAGATGCCACCAAGATGGTTCCAGATGAAGCCACCTGCTGCCAGTCAGTCAACTGCTGTGCCCCTGCGATATGCACACAAATGCCTTTCAGGAACTGGATCCTGGGGACAGTCGATTCTTTCTCAGCCTGCCCAGAGAGAAACATGCAAAGCAGTCTGCAAACTGCCCTAATAAGTTTGATGCAAGCTGAGAGAAAATAGATTGTAGCAGCTTCCTATTGTCCATCCATATCTGGAGGACTCTACTTCTCCAACCCAAATTCCTTAGCCAGGAGAAATTTTACTTTTTTTTTTTTCACTTTTTGTTTTTGGTGTGGTATTTTTATTTCCCCTTTATCTCTGTCTATCCTTTTTCTATCATCTATATTTTTCCTGTTTCCCTTTTCTATTTCTCATATTTTCCATATGTTTAATTTACTTTTAATGTTGTATCTTCTTTCTTCTTTAATTGGATTTTCATTCTTTCTTTGCTTCTCTTTCTTATTTTTCCCATTTATTACATTATTCTTTTTCTCATTTTTCATGTTCTGCTATTTTTTCTTTCTATTTTTTTTTGTTTTATCATCTTTGTTTCATCAATCTTGACTTTTTAGTATCTTGTATACTCTCTTTTCCCAGTTCTTTTTATGATTATGCATGTTGCAGTTATTTTTTTATTTGATTTTTGCTGTATTGCTATCTCTGGTTTGTTTATATGTGGGGATTGTTGTTGTCTCCTTTCTAAGCACTACTAGGAAACAAGTATAGTATAACAGGTATGCTGGACAGCTGCTGTGCCGGAGCTACACCCTCAATCCAGCTGAGAGAAACTGCACCTCATTTCAGCCTTAACCTGGTCCAGTTTGACCCTTGGGGAAACAAAAGCCCTCAACCAGTATGCATGGCTACAGGAGGACTGAACTGCTTATGGACATTTACCCCCATTGAAAAATAGAGAGAAACAGCACCTTTGTAGACATCTCACCTATTGAGGACTCCAGTCCAGGATGTACTTATGAACCTTCTAACCGCAGTGTGCTGAAAAAATTGGAGAAGTATCCACATACTATGAAGTTGAAAGTACAATTGCTTTAACTACCATAAAGAACCCGCTCTTACAAGAGAAAGCTGGTCACTCAGGCTCTGACCTTGTATACATGTGTCAGTTGCCACTAATTCCAAAGGCTTCTTTTAAAATCCGCTGAGAACCAAGCTCCACAATACATAAGAGACCAATACCCTATAGTCAAGAAAGCCTGTCCCCTAAGATGGCCTGCACATAAAAGGACAAGAGAATTCTATCCCAGTAGATACACAAATATCAATGTGGAAACTTATGAAACATGAAAAAGCAAGGCAATATGCCTCCTACAAAAGTTAATACTTCCATAACTGATTTCAATGGTTTGTGGTGAACTAAATATCAGACGTAGAATTCAAAAGAATGATTATAAACATAATCAATGAACAGAAAAAGCATACAAGTAAACAATGAAATAAGTAAGACAATTATGGACATGAAAGAGTAACTCAATAAAGAGATAAAGATCCTGAAAGAAAAAAAGCAGAAATCTTGGAAATAAAAAAAAAAAAAACTCGATAAATCAAATTAAAAGTTCAGTGTAAAGCCTTACTCATAGGTTAGGTCAAGCAGAAGACAGAATTTCAGGGACTGAATATTATGTGAATGAATATCACACTCAGATCAAAATGTTTTAAATATAAGAAATTACAGTATAAGCAAAACAGGAAAGATATCTTGCACATGATTAAAAGGCTGAACTTAGGAGTTTTTGGAAAAGAAGAGGGAGCTGAAAGAAAGACTAATGGTATAGAAAACCTATTCAGTGAAGTAATAGCAGAAAATTTCCCAAATCTTGAAAAAGATACCAACATCCAGATACAGGAGGCACTGAAAAGCTCAAAGAAATGTGACCAGAAAAAAGCTCCCCATGTCATATTACAGACAAAATATCAAGAATAGTGAACAAAGAAAGAACATTGAAATGTAAAAAAATAAATTCAGAGTGAATCAAATATATAAAGATAAGACCTGAATCTTTGAAACTACTAGAAGAGAACAAGGAAAATATTTCAACACATTGGCACAGGCAACAATTTCCTGAATGGTATTCTAGTAGCACAGGGAATATAGCAAGAATTGACAAATGGGATAAGATTTAATTTTAAAGTTTCTGCACAGCAAAGAAAACAATTAACAGAGTGAAGAGATAGCCTACCGAATGGACAAAAAACTTTGTTAGCTACTCTTCTGATACAAGATTAGTACTCAGAATATACAAAGAACTTAAAAGATTTAATGCCAAAGAGCAAGTAACCTAATCTGTAAATGGGTGAACAGAATAGGCACTTCTCAAAAGAACAAATACAAATGACTAATAACATATTAAAAATGTCCAACATTTTTAGCCATCAGGGAAATGCAAATTAAAATTATGCTGAGATTATCTCTCACCCCAATCAGAATGAATATCTTGTAGGGAAAAAAAAAAACCCAAAGTGGGCTTGGGGATTTAGCTCAAGTGGTAGAGTGCATGTCTAGCAAGTGCAAGGCTCTGGATTCAATCCCCAGCACCCGCCCCCCCCCCAAAAAAAAACAAAAACAGAAACAAACAAAAAAAACCTAAGTGCTGGTGAGGAAAAAGAGAACTCCTACGTACTGTTGGTGGTAATGTAAATTAGTATAGTCACTAGAAGTATCAGTATGAGGGTTCCTCAAAAAATTAAAAATAGAACTACCATTTGATCTGTCTATACCATTCCTCAGTACATAAACAAAAGAATTAAAGTGTGCATAATACAGAGATACCTGCACACTCATATTTACTGTGGCACAACTCATAATAGCCAATCTATAGAAAACATACTAAGTGCCTATTAGCAGATGGCCAAATAAAGAAAATGTAGTATGTAGATACTATAGAATAGTATTCAGGTTTAAAGAAGAACAAAATTTTGTCATTGGCAGGAAAATGGATGGAATTTGATACCTTCATATTAAACAAAATAAACCAGAATCAGAAAGAAAAATATTGCATGTCTTTTTCCATATACAGCACAAAAAAATAAATAAATACATCAATCAATCAATAAGTAAATGAGTCTTCATCAAAGTAGAATGGAGACTATTAAAGAAGAGGATTGGACTATTACTCAATATAGTTCTAGAAACATTAGCCACAGCAATCAGGCAAGAGAAAGAAATAAAAGGGATAAAGACAGGAAAGGAAGAAGTTAAACTATCATTATTTGCAGATGACATGATACTTTACATAGAAGACCCCAAGAATTCCACCAAAAAACTTATAGATTTAATAACTAAATTCAGTTGCGTAGCTGGATATAAAGTCAACACCCAAAAGTCAATAGCATTCCTATATACCAATAACAAACTCACTGAGAAAGAAATAACAGAAGATATACCTTTCATGATTGCATCCAAAAAAATGAAATACTTAGGAATCTATCTAACAAAACAAGTAAAAGATCTTTTCATTGAAAACTGCAGTACTCTAAAAAAGGAAATTGAAAGAGATTTCAGACAATGGAAAGATATCCCATGTTCGTGGGTAGGAAGAACCAACATAGTGAAAATGGTCATACTTCCTAAATTACTATACAAATTTAATGCAATTCCAAACAAAATATCAATAACATACTTCACAGAATTAGAAAAGGCAATCATGAAATTTATCTGGAACCAGAAGAGACCAAGAATAGCAAAAACAATTCTGGGCAACAGGAATAAAGCAGGGGTATCACAGTCCCCGACTTGAATTTATATTATAAATCTTCTGTGATAAAAACAGCATGGCACTGGCACAAAGACAGACCCGAGGACCAATGGAACAGGCTGGAACATGCAGAAATAACTCCAAACACACTCAAATACCTCATCTTC